>WSTQ01000022.1:0-77437 GCA_019627725.1 Serendipita sp. 401 | reverse complement strand
ACAAGCTATCTACAGCTGGGCCATTGTAAATCACCGTATTGCAACGGATTCTTCCGTCTCAGCTCTTCAAACTCACTACAACGTGCTTTTAAAAGAACTCGCTACTGTCCGCAACATCACCTTTGTATCGTTTGGGAATACTTTGCTCGATCGTGGAACCCTTCCCAAAATCGAGATTTCGGACGCGTGGGGTACAGCCCTAGAACCGGCCCCTATCAGTCCAACAGACAGCGAAGCGTTCAAGTTGTTATCAGGAACGATTATTGCCACAGAATTGAGGGGAAGAAATGCGAGTGAGGTAGAGCCGATATATGTTATACCTTCCGTTATGAGTGGTGCGTCGACAGTTGTCTGAAATAGGTCTCTTCGCTCACCCTGGGAAATAGGAAATACTGACACAAGACGCTATTGGAACTTGACGAGACATATCTATCGATATGATCATTTGAGGATGACCGATACCGCGAATATTCACACAGTGGATGAGCGGATTCGCGCTACCGGTTTGATTGGGATGGTTCGCTTCTTTACAAACCTCATCCTCAACTCGGACGAATCTCGATCTTTATAGTCTGACCTAGTGTCTACCCCCTGTTTTGTGTCGGGGTGCTCCTATTGGCTATGGCAAGGGAACGCATAGATAAGATATACGTGTAACACAACAAATTATTCGAAATAAAGTATTGTTCAGAGAAATATCATGTGATTTACAAGCAATTGGGTTCTAGGCTGCTGGTGATAGGTGGGTTCGTCGTGCCCTCAAAATTCGACCTCTCTTTTTGGCGACGCCTCTGGAAACCCAATGGCAAGCACACAGTCTGCATTGGGTCCAAGATGGCGGAAAGCATACGAACAGTTTTCACGAACGCGTCTTCCAGTTCCGACAATGTCTCTTTCACCCCCTTCAGAGAAACATCGTTTCCCGCCGACCGAGCTTCTCGACATGCGTAAACCTGGTGTTGCAGCGCACTGGGAGTCCCTACAACCACCTCCAAACAGCGCTTTGATTGCGCTCGCGCACCGAATGGGTATTGCCGGCATCTTCTCTTCCAGTAGCACCTCGACTACAACAAAATCTGGCAAAGTGAAAACTGTCGGTAAGTGCCGAAGGAATGAAGAAGGTGTACATTCCTTAGTGCTCACTTGCTTGTTTTCAATCTTTTTTCCCTTCAGACGATGAGCAAATGGCCCTCTTGATTCGACAAGCTTGCACTCATGATTCGTTTGCGCGACGGCATGCTGCAATGTACCCTAACGAATCACCACCACCAACGAATGGAATGTTAGCATCATTAGGAAACACACTCCTTGGACTATTCACTGTGGAGTTTATCCACGCGAGCTATCCCCATCTCCCAACTCGTGTATTGAAAGCGGCGACGGCAGCCTATGTTGGTCATCAAAGTTGTGCAAATGTCGCACAAGAACTGGGTATTGCACCATTAGTTCGGTGGCATAGACAGGTACTGTTTTCCTCTTCAGACGAAATCCCCTTATTCTTCATCACCATCGTCTCTAGGGTTCGCACATGTCTAACGCGTGTTTGATATAGCCATCATCTGCAATGAAGCAAGCAGTAACATATGCTGATGCAATGGCATCGGTTCCTCGCGCTTTAACCGCACTTATTTATCATCATCGCTCCCTCTCTGTCGCTCGCAAATTCGTACATACATTCTTCCTAAGCAGATTAGTGGACCTACGTGGTCTAATAAAATTCCGAGATCCAAAGCTCGCGTTGAGCTTTACTGTCGAGCAACTTGGCAGGGAACGGCCCATCTCTCGGTGAGCACTATACTCTCAGTTGTGAGCCTTTCAAGCGACTATTGTTCTTACTCGCATCACAGGTTACTAAGAGAGAGCGGGAGAGGAACCAATACTCCCATATATGTTGTTGGCATCTTCTCCGGTGTCGACAAGTTGGGCGAAGGGTTCGGTAGTTCGTTGAAGATGGCAGAATATAGGGTATAAACTGCACACTCCTTCTAATACCCGGGCTAATAATCACCCTTTAGGCCGCTGAAGATGCGCTGCAAAGGCTGTATCTAACTCGGGTACCCAGCGAGCTTGTGGCACTTCCAACGACCGCTTTCCCTGCACCTTTGCCCAAAGAGAGAAAGTCTGTCTACGACTTCAGCGAGGAATCAAACTCTCAACCAATAGAGCCTTACGAGCCATTCGCGTTCCCCAGTTTTGGGCCTACCGCATCCCCTGACAAGGCCACTACAACTACTATCGGACACTCTGAGATCCTTTATGGCATCAACGATAGTAAGGATGTTAATGTGGTGGAGGACCTCAAGAGACCCTGGTGGCGTCCCGCCCCGAGAGATCCAGTAACGAAGCCACCAGCCAAGTGGGTATTGGATAAGAGGGCTCTGAGGGAGAGGAAGAAGGAGCGAGCTATCGAGGAGGGAAGACCACAGGCCCTGATGGGCAAGACGATGAGGCAAAAGAGACGGTTAGGCAGAATACTCAAAGGAAGAACAAGAAGAACAAGAATATAAAACCACTACCTCTTACGCTTTCACCCCTTTTGCGCTACTCATTTGGTAATGTTCTCTTGCACTTTTATAGTATTACTTTTCTTCCCTTTACCACTTGCTGTATCATTTACAGCGAATCGAGTTTATTCCTAGCATTCCTCTACTACTTGTAAATCCAGCTGAACACTATTGGTGCGTTGGAGCTCATGTAAAGGCGGCAAATCGTAAGATTGCTATTGGGCCAATTCGGCCCCTTGGCATCGTAGGAATTTCATGCAACCCTCTAGGTAACGCGTTCTTTGGAGTTGGCTTCCTTATCATCTGGATTTGCGGAGACGGTTTGAGGCTAAAGCCCGCTATTTCTGGTTGATCCTTATCCAAACATTCAAGCGACGTTTTTTCGGACTTGAACGCGTCCCTCACCGGCAGAAAACATCCTTCGTCCCACCTCAGAGGGCTGATACCCGTTAAGAACGTGCCAGATGAGCGAAGAAATCGAGTATGAAGGTCTCGGAGAGAGTGCTGGACATAGTGTACATATGTTAGCAGGTGCACTGGTGAGTCTGAAGCTCGACCGAATGCGTTGGCAAAGCTGGTTGAGAACGTACACAACAATGCTCAAAATACTCTGCGATTTTGATAGGCTGGGATATCAGAGCATGCAGTCATGTTCCCTGTCGATAGTATCAAAGTAGGCCCTATTTTTTCATAGTCCGGTTATGTCAACATGAGGAAAGATGCTGATCAAGCGTCCTTTCTCTCTCTTGTGCCATGGACGAACCGGTTTCCTTCTGTTGATCCCATCTTTCATTCTGGTTTTGCTGTTTTTTTGGGACGAATAGACGCGGATGCAGCTGCTCTCACCGTCACCGGCAGCGGTATATTCTGGGATGTCGAACGCGATCACTCGTATATCGTCCACGGAAGGTCTGAAGACATTATGGAGAGGAGTAGCCTCTGTGATCGCAGGTGCTGGTCCAGCGCATGCAGTTCAGTTTGGGACGCTTGAAGCCGTCAAGGAAATGATGGGCAAACGGGAAGGATCGGCAGCTTGGGCATCCACGGGTACGTTTTAAAACCTTTTGACTGTTTCCCTTTTAAATATCCATCGATCTCGTCCCCCACTTGGTTTTCCCTTCGAAGAGTCTCGACCCTTGGGCGAGATTTTTAGAAGAACTGGGCCCATAAAGCCACTGTTTTACCCCAAATGCTCACGAAAACATTACTAACTTGAACATATTTGTTTTGGAATAGCTGTGGCTGGCGCAGCCGCTGCAATTACCAGCGACGCTGTCATGACCCCTTTTGATGGTAAACTTCCGATAATTCCCGTTTGTTCCTCGACTAATGTCTATAACAGTGATAAAACAAAGGATGCAAGTACATAACTCTGCGTTCACCTCCGTTATTACATGCGCACGGACATTATATCGTACAGAGGGACTTTCAGCTTTTTATGTCTCCTATCCAACTACATTGCTCATGACCATTCCATTCACCGCCGTTCAATTCTCGGTATATGATCACACTCTCAACTTTATCAACCCTACACGCAAATACGACCCGTTATCGCATGTCACCGCAGGCGGTATTGCTGGCGCCGTCGCTGCTGCTGTCACCACTCCACTCGACGTCGCAAAAACACTGTTGCAAACACGAGGAACCACGGAAGACCGCGAGATACGAAGGGCGAATGGGATCCGGGATGCCGTGAGGATTATCTGGAAACGGGACGGTTGGCGTGGTTTCGGGCGTGGGTTAACGCCAAGAGTATTAACTTTCATGCCCAGTAATGCTATTTGCTGGATGAGCTATGAATTCTTCAGTGCGTCCAGTTCTCCCCCTCTCTCTGTGCTGTAGAAACCCAAGTCTGACTGTTCTTGATAGAAATGGCGATACAGGTCCAAGGAGGGTCACAAGCCCCACCGCGGACAACCCACATTTGAGCTGTAATGACTTGGCATGGCTCGAGCAGAGACTTCATGCACCTAGCATTCGTCAATTCGTGATTGGGACACCACTTTTATCTATGTTTTCCTGTCATACAGAGCCTTTGCTGTAAAATATGGGACTTAATCCAACAGGATTGTCGCGCAATCGGATGATATAACGTACATGAATGGGCGCGGCGGCGAGAGGGACAAGAGACCCGATCAGAGTCCCTCGAAGAACGATAGATCTTGAGCTGACAGACCGCCTGTACCCGCTGGGGTGCTCGCTACTTTTGGTTGTATGGCTGGTTTCATCGCCAGCGATCCTGAAGGATTGGCACTCGGTTTGGATGGAGCAGCAAAGTCCATCAGACTTGCCAAATCTGCGGCTCCGCCTGCCATTTGAGCTCCATTCGACATGGGTCGAGGAGGCGATGGGGCGAGGGTTGTATCACCAAACAGGTCGACAGGTGGTTTAGATACAAACATTGGTCGACCCCCAGGTGGGGGTGGAAGTAAAGGAGCAATGGAAACGTTGGATGGTGTACCTGGTCGGCTTCCAGCTGGGCTCGTTTGGCTCATGATGGCCACTACTGGACCCCGTGACGGAGTTGGAGTAGCTCTTGTCGATGCTCGCGGGGCCAGAGGTGGCGCCGAAGCCGGTTTGAGGGGTGAAGTAATAGAGGATGAAGAGGTAAAGGGAGGTTGTGAAGGTAGTGCTACTGATCTTCCGTTTGGCAGACCTGACTGAGCCGTTTGAACAGACGGTTGATTCGCAGGAGATGCAAGGAATGTATCAAACTCGTCATCGTCGAAAAGGGAATTGCTCGTGTTTGAACCAGACTGACTACTGAGGAGCTGGACGCCCGGGTTTGTAGGTTTAGAGCCGAACAGCGGTATATTCAGACGCGAATACCGGCTATTACCGTCTTCGGTGCCAGGTCCCGCCATCATATGAGCTTCGACCAGGCTTCGTTTAATTTGTTCATCCTGCACTTCCGTGATCTGTGCATCCAGCAAACTATCAAAGTCGCTCGAGCTCATATTGATCAAATCCTTGGATGCCACTGGATGGTTACGCGTCCTTGGTACACTCGGTCCGCGTTGAGAGAGGGTGGTAGACGTACCCATCATCCCACCAACCAACATTGCATCTGGATACCCTCCCGCCTTCTCTATCTCCTGTCTAATAGCTTCTGAGCTGGTGCTGCCTGGGGTCATCGTAGGTACCATATCGAGAAAATCTAGTTCGTCCGACCTGAGGCTAACTGATGGCTGGCGCTTCGGCGCGTCATCAGTTCGACGTGAAAATCGATTCAAGAATCTTGTGACAGCCGAGGGGGTTGAAGTTGGGATAGGTGCCTCTGTCGCCGCAACACCAGAAACGGTGGGTGATGAGGACGTTGGAGTGGCTGTTGTCGAGATGGTGCTGTTAGGCCGTGTCGTAGGGAGACCATCTCGACTAGGCCGAGGGGCAGGTGAAGAGGATGAAGATCTTGGGGTGAGATCTATGCTGCCTCTAGAGAAGATGTCTTTGATGCTTCCAGTTTTTGTTTGGCCTTCCATATCAGGAGACACTGGATCAGTATATGTCTTCGTGGGTGCCATAATATTCTGTTTCGATAGCCAGGCTTCTAGTGAGAAAGGTTTGTTCCGCGCATCATGTATCCGGGACGATTCCCATGAATCTGCGGCCTTCAAAAGTCGATTCAAGGGACTCTTCTGTACCACACTATATGATTTAGTCATCTTCAGAGCGTTGTGAAACGAGCTAGCGATCTGTGTATTGGCAAAATGGATGGGAGGAGCGGAAGGTGGCGGAGGGATATGTCGATTGACTAGGGACGTCCTATGCCTTTGTGTTAACTAGCGGGGTTCTTCATGCCATAAAAACCACTCACAATCCGTCAACATTTTCTAGGCCTCCCTGCCAGAGGCCCCTGGGAGCTGGTCCCTCTCGAGCGGTTTCCAGATCCTCTTCAGGCCACAGGACTTGAGAGAGCTCTTCAAATCTATTCATGATCATATCCATCATCTCTGGCGGCTAGGTGTGTTTGATTAATACCACTTTCTCAACACCCAGAGAGGCGTCAAATAGCACGTACAATTCTAGCATCACGAATGCCTTTCTCTTGGATAGCCTGACTCCATTCATCTACCTGCTCCGTGGGATTACCAACATGTTCGCCTTCAACCTGTTCTGTAGCTGGGTTCCAAGCCCCTTCCCAAACAGCTTCATCTCCTGCTGTGATCGCTGCATTGCTCAGAGATCGCCAAGTGTCTGTGCTTTCTTCTTGAGGAGTCGTAAAAGGAGGTACAAAGGGTACATCGTCCTGAATATCTGCATCGTCCTTCGGTGGAAGGTCAACGCTGCTGCCGAAATCAGGAGGTGTCAGCGATGGGGCATTTAAAATCTGCTGTAAGGCGATGGGTGATTCAGATTCAGCCGCTACTTCCTCCTGTACAGGTTCTGGTGACTGGCGAGGTGGGACCTCTTCCACAACTGGCTCAGTTTCCTCGCCGCCAAGCACGTAGGCTGCCCTTGCGGTTTCTACCGTTTCCCATGGAGCAGTCACGGACTCGGTTGTAGGTTTGGTCGACTTCCATACACTTGTCGTTTCGGTTTGGGTCCCCCATCCTGTCGTCCAGGATGTACTAATATCTCCAGACGGTGGAGGAGCGACCCATTTGTCTTCTTTTGGTTCTACAACAACCTCCTGGACGACCGGTTTTTCTGGTTCAGCCCATGCATTACCCCATGGATTGCCATCCATCCCGATTCAGTAGTGGTCGGGGTCAACCAATCGAATTACAAGACGCGACATAACAAACATACAAGGACTAGTCGTAGTGAAGGAAAACACTATTGGAAAGTAGCATATTCAGAAAGAATAATAGGTCCTCCTGAGCGAGCGGCTCTAAATAAACGGTAGTAGTCTGAAAGAGGTTTTGCGCTAAGGATCAGGCCTTTCTGTCCCTTATTACTAGCCGTATCGTCGTTTTCGTCTGGCCATTTGAATTCTCGCATCATCACCTTCAGAACAGACGGAGAAGGGAATGGGAGTAGTGAAGGAGTTATGTGAAGAGTAGTAGCCAGCGACATGATGGATATTGTGACTTTTTTGCTAGAGTTTTTGGCGGTCATGAAACTGGATTGTTCTTCTACTATTGCGGGTGCTTGTATGGATTCGTATCGTGAATCCGAGCGAGTTATTGTTGTGAGAGTCGCAGTAATGATCTTGACCAAAAAGTCCTCCAATGCTTGGTTGAAGAGCCTTGCAAATGTACGTGACGTACTTGGGTTGATGGTGAGTCCATGCTCCATCGTAGTTGCCTTCAAACGATCGTGTAGATCCGTCAGAGAAGGCAAAGCCCGAGTGAAGCTGCATAGAACCAGGGAATTTGGTAAAGTCCTCTCTGTCAAACGTTGAGCATTCCAAATACGTTGTTTGAGGTCGATTCAGATACTCACGGGCGTCGATCTCGTAACCCTTCACTTGTCTTACCTCCTCCAGTCGTAACCTCTGCTCACGAGGATGTATCTCGGCATAGGACCCTTGTCTCAAAACCTCTTGCCTTTCTGATTTAGACAAACCAACAATCCATTGCTTCAATCTCCTCGAGTGGAAAGTTTCTCCATCCTCAGCAGTGCCTTGATATGGGTGAACCCTTTTCCTCTTGTTCGTAGGAATGATTGAACTTGTGGTCAATGTGTCTGGTTCAGTTGTGCAAGCAGCGGTGATAATTTCCATCAACAAATTATTATGTAGCTGCTCTGTCCAAATATTAGTCGAATTTAGGATGAAAAATGGGAAGATACTTGCTGAGGTGGGCCGTATTCAAATGTTCTGTCACGAAGTCTTCAAACTCTGCCCTCGATGTCTTCCCTTGTAGAAAGTCTGCGAGATTCTTCCAGTAAGCACCAGCATTGGCACCTAGGGCAACAGCTAGAGCCGCTTTGGCCTCTGCTGGAGTCATCGAGTTTTGTTGTGAGGGTCGCTGTGGACGGCAGCCAAGTGGCTGTCACCACCATATCCCATGAAAAGGGAAGGACAGTGCAGAGAAGGCGCTCGACTCTTGATCATACGCAATAATTCTGGAGCATCAAGTCTCTAATTTCCGCAAACCCAGCCTTTCTCTTATTAGCAAGCCGTCTGCTCCGACGGGCGCTGGTCAACAGTCCTCACTATCTGTCTACTTGGACCTCGCCAACTCCGTATTAAAAGACCATTCCTCAAAATATATCTAGAAGTTGCTTTAGCGGCGCTCCAGACTCTAGATATATCTTGCTCATATTCAAGAAAGCATGGAGCCCCGCATTTGTATGGATCCTGATTGTAACCAGCGGATAGACGGTGCATGTGTGCGTTGTTCTGCTTGCAAGTGAGTACAATATCTCATTCCTCATTCTCTCACTCTGATCGTTCTCGTTGTCGTGTTCCATCTATTGTGTCCCGTAGAGCAGCCTATTATTGTAATGTCGACCACCAGAGAAAGCATTGGCCATTACATGAACCCGTATGCTCCAAGATATCAGAGGCAAACAAATCAAAAAGTACTAGTAACGCACTGGAGACACAAGAGGCTGGTCAGCCGTCCTCCCACCGAGTGTCGGCAGTGCATCGACCAACTCATAACCTGATGGATGCCGAAATACATCAGGAGAAGGAGACGGCAATGATAGAAGAATATTATAAATGGCGAAAGATTTGGTACCCAACCATCGTCAAATGCGTCTTTTCGATGCTCTCATGCGAACCATATGGAACGGATAAACTAAGATCCCACGGATTGGCGATTTGGGTCGGCGAGAGGGCAGAATATAACCAACTGGATACGTATCAAGCAGACCTCAGGGACCGAGCGGAGAGGAACAAATGGACCAAATGGAACCCGGAATGGTGGAATGAAGCTACAGCTTTCACGTGAGTAGTATTCACTTCTCTCGATACTTGGGGACTAGGCACTTATGTGAAATTATAGGATTGGTTATGTAAGGCTCGTTCCATGGGAACATCTCTCCGAAATGCTCGAGTGTTTTCCCTTGGACCAGTCGTTCCTCAATTCCTTCAGAACGCTCTGCCCACCAAACAAACTACGCATAGTTGCCTTTGTCGCCCCCTCGTTTCTGTCCTACGACTACGAAGGCATGTCCAGAAGTAGCCTATCGTCGCGTTATCCTCCACCGAGGTGGACATTTCCTCCAGATTCACAGATAAAACCCGAGGTTAAAGATCTTATAACGCGTACGATGCCGTTCTTCGAGCCGCTGGTCACAAACTACAGTACCTCTGGGGTGACCGACCCAGAGGATAAGACTCGATACAGTCATTTCAACTCAGATGCCTGGGAGTTCTTGGTCAAGAAGATTGTAGATCAAGGATGGTACAGTGATGATGCAAGGCTCTGGCGGCAGCTGATCGACAAATTGGCATGTCAGGACTGTAGAGGCCGTGAGCCTGTGCCGGCAGAAGTGAGATCTGGACTCGCGTATATGTCCAAGGTTGACTATTCTGCCAAGCGCAATCACTCATGTTGATCGCTATCCCAAATCCGGTTGGTACTCTTAGAGGAGCGACTAGATAGCCCTCTTTTGGACTGCTTTTTATGCCCCCTTTTCATCCGTTGTTCATGTGTTTCGTGATTCTTCTGTTCCATGTTGTTTTCGCATGTATAACGCAGGGTCATGTCCCCTTCCAAACTTTCGACGCTCCCACTTCGACTCAGCCCACAGGCTCTGGCTTTTACGCACAAAAATCGGTATCTAGGACTTGTGTTGAAATTACAAAATCATTCCCTCTAACCAAAATTTTGTTAGATGCATCGAGCTTTAGGCATTGCAGCTCGTTCGTTTTCGACCACTGCTAGTCGGTGTGCAAAGCCGACACCTTCAAAAGCCCACCTGGCGGTCACACCGCTCCAGGAAAACCTACCAAAAGGCTTTGTAGTAACTGGTGTTGCTGCTGGAGTAAAGAAGAAAGAAGGCGTGCTCGACCTCGCCCTTATCTTATCCAAACAACCAAACACTTCAGCAGCTGCTTGTTTTACCCGGAATGCGTTCCAAGCTGCCCCCGTTATCGTATGCCAGGACGTCCTCCAACAGACATCTGGACGTGCCAATGCGTTGATCGTAAATTCAGGATGTGCGAACGCCGTGACGGGGAAACAAGGCTTAAAGGACGCATGGGAAATGGTCTCATCTACGGATTCATTGCTATCCAAGGTGATGTCAAATGACTCTACGCCAAAGGGGAGTCATTCGTCCCTGGTCATGTCGACGGGAGTCATCGGACAAAATTTGCCCATTGCCAAAATTCTAAGCGCGGTGAGGGATCTCGCACCAGATTCTCTCGATTCAACTCCAGAAAAATGGGAATCGGCTGCACAGGCATTTATGACCACCGATACTTTCCCCAAACTGCGAGCGAGAACGTTCGAGCTCAGTGGGAAAGAGGTTCGCATTGCTGGAATCGACAAGGGAGCTGGCATGATTCATCCAGATATGGGTCCTGCTTCTCCCGCTCCCGGATTACATGCTACTTTGTTGGGGGTTATAGCTACCGATGCAGCCATTTCACCGCCGGTTCTACAAGAGGCTCTCACTTATGCAGTCAACCGGTCCTTCAACTCTATCTCAATAGACGGAGACATGAGCACTAACGATACTGTCGTCGTCTTCGCAAACGGAGCATCTGGCATGCCAGAGATAGATGATATACACTCTCCAGAGTTCCATAAATTCCAACAGGAACTAACGGCTTTTGCAGCAGATCTTGCCCAGCTAGTAGTGAGGGATGGAGAAGGTGCAACTAAATTCGTTACGGTCAACGTTAGGGTGAGCATTGTATTGGTTCTTTCACAATATTTGTCCCGCTTAACGCAGAGGACAGGGGGCATTGACATATGAGGATGCGCATCAAGTTGCTTCTAAAATATCTACATCAGCACTGGTAAAGACGGCCTTATATGGAGAGGATGCCAAGTAAGTCTTTCCTCATATCCACATTCCTCTCTTATTTACATTGTCTGGAGCTGGGGACGCGTATTAGCTGCAACAGGGTCTACTCACCTTTCGGCGCCCATTACCCCGAATACCGTCTCCGTCTCCTTCATACCGACGGACGGGAGCGAAATTCTACCACTGCTTAAGAATGGCGAACCAGAAAAGGTGGATGAAGACAGGGCAAAGGTAATCCTACAAAAAGAAGATCTGGAAATCCGAGTAGACTTGGGAATGGGCAACGAGCAAGCCTCGTATTGGACCTGCGACTTCAGCCATGTGGGTATCGTCTGTGTACTGTGTTCGCCCAACTAACCTGCTGTTCAGGAATATGTTACCATCAACGGTGACTATCGTAGCTAGACAATCCAAGAATATATCTAGTATCTTTAACTTGTACTTAGTCTCGCACGATTGGTTTCGATCAGACTTTATAAAGAAAAGAGAAAGCCTCCTGCCGGTTTCTAGCGAGTGTACAGGCGAGGAGAACGGGAAACATATTCGGCTTTATTTTTCGACAGTCCGCTTCCCGCACCCAGAAGGCGAATATGCTGCAATCTACGAGGCAAATGCGCTGACGTGATCGGTGACAACCTATCATACAGTAAGACCCGAGTTTTAGAAAATATAAAGGGATCCTCGTACCTTTTTGATCTCGGCCTCGAGTTCTGGGTTGATCACACCCTCTGAGATCTTCTGGAGAAGAGCGCCTTGTGTGCCGGTGAGATGGGCACGGAATTCTTGTTCCCACTTGGTGATCTTATCAACTGGTATAGGGTCGAGCTAATAGATAGTTAGAGGCACGCTCATGTTTAAGACCAGGATACTTACCAGACCATTGACACCAGCGAAGATGATAGGGACCTGGACTTCAGTTGGCAGAGGCTCGTATTGACCTTGCTCTGAAAGAGTTTATTAGTTTCAATACAAGAGTAACGAAGAGAGGATACGTACTGAGGAGTTCAGTCAAACGGGCACCACGAGAGAGCAAGAAGCGGGTAGAGGCATCGAGATCGGAACCGAATTGAGCAAATGCAGCAACTTCACGATATTGGGCGAGATAAAGTTTCAAGGAACCGGCGAACTTCTTCATGATCTTGCTGGAAGGTCGTTAGCACCAATTGTGGTTCACTAATATGAGTTGAACGTACGTCTGGGCAGCAGAGCCTACACGAGACACGGAAAGACCGACGTTAATGGCGGGACGAACACCACGGAAGAACAATTCAGATTCCAAGAAGACTTGACCATCGGTAATCGAAATGACGTTTGTGGGACTATCACATGGTCAGAAAAGTTAGAGAAACAATGATAGGATCCCTTACATGTAAGCAGACACATCACCACCTTGGGTTTCGATGATTGGGAGGGCAGTGAGAGATCCACCGCCAAACTTGTCGTTCATCTTGGCAGCACGCTCCAGCAAGCGAGAGTGGAGGTAGAAGACATCACCAGGGTAGGCTTCACGACCAGGAGGACGACGGAGAAGGAGGGACATTTGACGATAGGCGACGGCTTGCTTGGAAAGATCGTCGAAGATGATCAATGCGTGCTTTCCATTGTCACGGAAGTATTCGGCCATAGCGGTACCGGAGAAAGGAGCAAGATATTGAAGGGGGGCAGCTTCGGAGGCAGTGGCGGCGACGATGATACTGTACTTCATGGCGTCGTTCTCTTCCAAAGTCTGCACAAGCTGGGCGACGGTAGAACGCTTTTGACCAACTGCAACGTAGACGCAGTAAAGCTTCTTGGTCTCATCTGTACCATCATTCCATCGCCTTTGGTTAAGAATGGTGTCGATGGCGACGGCTGTCTTTCCGGTTTGACGGTCACCAATGATAAGTTCACGTTGACCACGTCCGATAGGAACCATCGCATCAATGGGCTTGAGACCCGTTAACATAGGCTGGTTCACTGAACGACGAGGGAGAATGCCAGGCGCCTTAACGGATGCACGGCGACGCTCGGTTGCTTCAATAGGGCCTTTTCCATCAATGGGATTACCCAAAGCATCGACAACACGGCCAAGGAGTGCAAGTCCGACAGGGACATCCACGATTTGACCAGTTCGCTTGACGGTATCGCCTTCCTTGATGAGTCGATCGCTACCAAAGACGGAGACACCAACATTGTCAGCTTCCAAGTTCAAGCACATGCCGCGGACACCAGAAGAGAATTCCACCATCTCCTCTGGAAAATTTTGGGGTCAGGTCGAAACGTTTTCTTGTGAATGTTAGTTCTCACCAGCTATAAGAAATAATAATCAGAAATAGTCAAAAAAATTTATATGAACAACATACCTTGGACATTGCGAAGGCCTATGAAGTGCCGGCGGGTTATCGTCAGCTTACCGACATCAGCGTCGAAAGGTTGAACGCACCATAAACACGGGCAATACCGTCACCGATGGCTGTAAAAAAGTTGAGAAACCTGGAAATAAACTTTAATACTCAAAAATGACTGACTTAGCACACGTCCCGTCTCCTGGACGTCACCACCAAGGGAACTGCCAGCGATCCTCAATTCCAGAATTGAGGAGACCTCAGAGGCAGCTGAAAGTGAAGTATAAGCTTCCCAATGCCCTAAGACAGTCTATTTGAGGACTTCGTACCAGGTTTGGCGGTCGCATAGGTGCGAGCTAGGTTCTATGAACGACGCGGGATTGTTAGCGGCCTTGCTCACTGCAAAGAACAACGAGTATCTTACGAGAGGAATAGGTCTTGCAGCGAATGCTGTCGCTCTTCGCAACGCAACAGAGTGCATGGCTTGCGGTGGGTAAAGACGTTGAGAAAAATAAAAAGACAAATAAGAAAAACAAATATCCGCCTTCGACCTCTTCGACCTAGCAATGGCCGCACTCAATTCGCTAAGTATGTTTATTCTATTCCATAAAACGTCTGATAACTCACCAGAGATCTCTCTTCAGGATTGTGGAACGCGGCGCGACCACTAGTACGAACGATGTCAACTACCGGTCCTACCCTCGCGGGCTCCCTACCAGAAGCTGTACAACTCCTTCAATCACAACCTTCACACTATGCAATTGCCTCCATTGTTGGAAAGAGGCTTATTGTTACTCCCCGAGACCTTATTACAGTCCCCAGGTTAAAGGACGTGCAAGTTGGGGATTTGCTACAATTGAACGCAATAGAAGAAATTGGGTCGAGGGAATATACAATGAGGGGCGAACCATATCTATCCGAAAAGGTCGTCTCTGTAACAGCGACAGTGGTAGAACATACCAAAGGTGCCATGGAGAGGATTGTCAAATTTAAGCGACGAAAGGGCTATAAGAAGACTATAAAGCACAAGCAAACATACACTCGACTACGTATTAACGATATTGTTATCCCTAGTTCTTCGTGATTGGTGAGTCCCATTGCCAAAGGTGGCAGATTCCACTCAATCTTCTCTAGGTTTCTTATTTGGACATTCATTCGTGTTTTTCACTTTCTAGTTTGAGTAGGTAATACATTTATTGATGAGACCTCCAAAAGATTGTTACAGCAAGGTCACGAGGCAATAGCGACTTATCTGCGTCAAGATACATATCCAAATAATGCTTAGAGAATATGAATACCTCAGGAACTTCGCCTAATTTCTCGCCCAATGCCTTTTTCTGATTCTCTAGTTGGTCCCGCACGTCCTCCAAGTCCAGGGGATCCGCGAAAATTACTCCCGTCTTTATCTCGTCAGGGGGCGGCATACGCCTCTCATACCACCCAAGACCTATTAACAAAGCATCAATAGTACTCAAAAGCCGCAAAGATGGGAGTATCGATTTTATAGCCGGACGGCGTGTTCGTCTTTTTGGGATGGGGTACATAGGCCGGTGGACGAGGATGAATGAATTTGCGAGTATGGGTTCAAGTGATATTTCTTTATCGTCTGGACGATTATCCGTTGTGTCTACCTCTGTTGACACCGCTTCCAGTGAAAATGCCGAAAGAGGACTCGATGGCAATTGCGAAGGGATATGGGTGAGTAAAATCTCCTCAGTTTCACTGTTTTTGATTTCTTGAGTACTTTGATTCGGGTCAAAATGAAGAAATTGGTCGGTTTCAGCTAGTGCCAGCCTTCTCCGCTTTCTAGGCGATTGACTACTTTCGGAGTCATATCCTTCTGGCATTAACAGGCCTAATGGATCTGGAAACGGCTCGCCCGCAGGGAGGTCGGGCCCTCCTTTCGCCAAGTAATCACGTGAAGATCGAGCCACGGCTTCCTTCATGGGTTCCGATCTTCGAAACGAAGGCTTTAGTCCCTTCAATCTTTGCAAGAGATTTCTCTCGATAGATATTCTCTTACGAAGAGAGCGAGCTTCGGGTGATACGCCTGGCGGGACTTTCCACATCTCGGCGACTTGTATCTTTGCCTTTTTCTCAGAGGAGTCCCTCCCCACAGCAGCATAGGCCTTGGCAGTATACGAGGACAAAACTTCCCCTGTGATTCGAATTAATATCATCAGGGTCATCGGTTCATCGAAGGGAACCAACCTTCGGTCCAAGGTCGCTCCTCGGCTCGATATACTTTGGAGATCCTTGGCCATCGGATGGCATAGTACTTGAACCGATCAGGATCGTATACGTATGTCACTTGTATCCTTACCTTACTGTTCAGCGGTTTGTCGAAACCGGCGCCAAATAATTCAAACAGCATCGGCTTGCGGAACAGGAACGATGGGGGTTCTATGCCGGGGCAAAGACTAAAAGAGTAGGATAGTAGATCCTGACGCTGAATCACAAGTGAGTAGCTAGCTTTCGAAATCTTCAGAACTCCACTGACCTGGAAAGGCACTGGAGACTGGGCCTTGATCTCGAAGTTCAGCTTCTCCAAATTCTCCTTTGTCAGCCCATACGACACGGTGAAAAGAACCTCAACGTGTAGGCGCTCATTCGCCTATCGAAAGCTCAATATTCCGTGCGTCTCAGATCTGAGCACTTACCTTCCATGCCTCTTTGCTCAATGCAGCAGCAAAGAATGTGGTAAATGTGTCTGTCCCAACTGCACATATTAGTATCAAGCTATAAATCGGCTGGGCCTACCTGCAAGCTCCCTCCCCCGCTCTTTCTCCCATTTGGCACCTATCACCGCCATATCAATGCAATCCCCTAAGCCAGGTATATAATCTCGTTTTAACTGAGGGGGAATGAGGATTCGATCACTTGATAATCAGAACCATACCTTCACCCATGGTAGATTCTTCGAACCGTAGGTGGAAGCGTTGGCTTTCAGGACGAGACCCTCTTCTTGTCGTAAGTGTTATTCTCCACCACAATATTCTTATATTTACCGTCAAATTGTGATATACTAGTGCTTAGGATGGATTGGAGGACCTGGACTGGGTCTCCTTTCCGCATCAAGATAGGAGTTCTAGATGCAAGTTTCGACTTTGAACGACTAAGTGACGGTAGTAGACGGCGTAGTCTCAACGAACTCACAAATCCCTCGATCTCATTCACGAGATCCCCTAGAATTTCGCGTCGTGTGGTATAAATCTCCTTGAGGAGGCTCCGACCATCAATATACAAAATGTCGAAGAATATGAGCATAAAGTGTCGATATTCTTCGTCCGTCCCGTTTGAATCTAGTGAGTGACCACCCTCTGGAGATGGGAATATGATGGGTTCCGTAGGTTCCCCGTCACTGTCCAGGGAATCCTGGAGAATAGGAGATGTTTTAGGATGTACCCTTCGAACTCTTCTACGAGGACCTTGAGCTGTAGTTGCAATGAGATCACGAATCCTCCAAAATTCTACAAGGCATTGATGATCAACAAGGTTAAGCGACTTTATACGAACCATACCGTCAATTGAACGAGTTCTCTCGGAGAATGCGACCATTTCCGCCTCAAGAATGACAGTGGTCTGAAACCCTTTCCGAAGTTGGATGTGGGTGGCTCTCTCCATCAAGAACGGTTGCTGGAAATGCTCTTGTGGAATTCCAAGCGCTGTGCGAATGATCTCTGCAACCATGCCGTGTTAGACAAAGAGAGAGGGTAACACGAGAGTTCGTCGTTACCATGTGTGGCATAGCGGTCACTCGTCGAGTCTCGCTTGCTTTTACTCAAGATGACTATCTGCCGAGGCAGTGGCAAAGATAAATCGACATGGATCTGCATCCTATAGTATTCATTAATCACCAATAGTACGATAGATGCGGCCTTGTTGTTCACCTCTCCCCGTCGTATTTTGTCTCACAGTATACCCTCTCTGCTGTCCGAAGAGGTCTTAGGGCATCCTCACAAGAGCGACCCTTGTAACACTTCGGAATCTATGGCCGAGTTAGAATATCAGAGTGAAAGGGACGAGTGCACACCTCCACGGGGACTCCCACGACAGGAGTTAACGAGGAATTTGTCCCATGCTCAAGTGCACTGAACGCTTCCTTTATGGAGGAACAAACTCGATAGAGCCTTGAAAGTCGCTGATCCCATACACTCAAGGCTTGCCTCAGCGTGAGGCGTTGATCAATGTTGCTCCTTTTCGAAAGATTGACGGTAGTATGAGCAGGCCCTATCGGTTCAAGTATTGGCCGTAGGTCCTTCAGGATTACTTGTGTAATGAGGCTTGCCTCTTCAGGAGTGACATTGGTGTAGAGATCCCGAAGAATGTCCAACCGAGGTCGGGGGCCATCCTCAATCGTCCGAGTTTCGGAGTAGTTTGAATGCTGGGAGAGCTCATCCAGAAGGACGTTGATATCGTCAATCGTCTTTGTGCTATGTGGACGACTCTGAAAATAGGATGTGAATAGCTTAGATCATTTGCGCATGTCGTTCATACCTGGTATCTACTTGCAAGCACGATTCGCATCTCCTCTCCCAAACAACCGGTTCGACCTTCCCATGGCCCATTAATGCCGCCTCCCTCGGACCAGCGAGCCAGCGAGAGAGTAGTAGCCTCATTAAATCCCATCTTATAGATTAATTTCACAAGATATTCAGAGAGCCTAGATTCCTTCATGTCGTATTTGCGCCCAGTGTCTTCATCTGGAAAGAGTAAGGCAAACAGTGTGACCCCGTCCTTGGGATGGAGGGGCCCACGGGACTTGATATCTGATAACCACCGAGAAAAGACTGTGTATGATGAGGTTTTTGATGAGCCACTTGCTGTCTTGCCGAGTAGTGTACACAACGAGGAGAATCTGGATTTGCCATACGGCCGACTTGATCAACCAAGACCCATGGCACCTTGTAGAGCTTACTCGTGAAAAAATATGATATTCTGCCCACCCGTATCGCTCATTCGTCTCAACAAGACGAGCAAAGCGGGCTGGCTGGTTAGACACTAAGGTTCGCCACTGGGGTAAGGTTCCAAATCTGGACTCGGCATCAAAATCCTTGACAGTCCAGAAATCCTTAGCTCAATCAGTGGAAAGAGGAGATAAATAGCAAACTTTGAAAAAATCCATTAACTGAGGTGTTAATCCAGTTCAACGTAGTTAGCAGGGAACAAGCCCGTTTCTCCTGATGAAACGACCGTTCCTTCCCACCAATCTTCGGAGGCTGCTGATATGTTAATGATACGATCACCCTCCGCAAATGATACTTCATTTGGTTCTGCAGCTTCATAACTATACGGCCGGATCAGCATAGGCGGTCATAGGCGGTCGAGGAACTTACTCGTATAGGGCCTTTGCAGAGGTCCCATCTGACGCTGGTTCAGGTTCCGGTTCCAGCTCAGGTGCCGCCTTTGCGGCTGGAGCGGCAAATATTGGTGGTGGCGGAGGGGGAGGTGGTGCTGGTGCAGGTGGCGGCGGCGCTTCCGTTTCATACTCTGGCTCAGCTGCTTTCTCTTCTGCTTCTTCAGCTGGAGCTGCCTCCACGATCTCGACATAGTTTGCTGAGCGAGGAAATTTAAGCCCACATTCTTCATATAAACGTGATACACACCTGGGAAGACGCCGGTGCGGTTCTTGTCCGAAACTGCAACTCCTTGCCACCACCCTATTTCAAAAATTACAAAGGGATAGTGTGACATGAGTAAATACTGACCCTCATCCATTTCTTCGATCTGATCAACAAATTCTCCCTCTACAAGGGACATTTCTCCATCTTCGGTGGCCTTTCTATTTGATTAGAGCCAAAGCTTTTGTCAGAAGAATTAGATCACAGACCTCGTAATCATACAGCACAACCGCTACCTTCCCGATAGTTCCCTTCGGGGCACCCTTATTTACGGTCTCCGATGGTTCGTCGTGTGAAGGTGGGTAGTCAACCTCATGCTCCAACTCTGGTTCAACCGCTTTCGGTTGAGCCACTGCTACGGGAATGATTGGCGGTGGTGGCGGTGGCGGTGGAGCTGGAGCTGGAGCTGGTGGTACGTCCTCATATTCCTCTTGAGTTTGTCGTGGAGGTGCTGGCGGTGCTGGTGGCGGTGGAGGCGGAGGTGCATCAGCTGTAGTGGCTGCTGCTGCTGCCGCTATCCCGATACCAACGGTAGCACCCGCAGCCCCAAGCACTGCAAGTTTCCCCGCCCCTGAGACGGCCTTACTCTTTTCAGAGGCAGCCTTACTCTTTGCTTCTTCCTCTTCGGCTTGCTTTTTAGCCAGTGCTTGCCTTTCGGTCCAAGTGAGTTTCTTTGCACCTCCCGATGGTTTCGATGGCCCAGCGGTAGCGGCTCTTGTTGCTTCGGCCTCGGCCTCTGCTTGTCTAGCAGCAAAGGGGTTGACGAGTTTCTTTGGCTGTGGCAGATTCACAGGGACGTAATTAGTACCCTAAGTGCGGTCAGCGTCAGGGTATCCTTGGAACTACGGACTGCTTACAACTGGTGCAATTAAATCATCATCCTGCGGCTTCTTATCAGTTGCAACATGTAACTTGGGAGGGGCCGCTGTCTTTACTGCAGGCGGAGCAGCAGGAGGGGCTGCCGGGGGTGGGGGTGCACTTGAAATCAGCGTTGGTACAGGCTTAGACTGCGATTCTTCTTCATCCCATGATGGAGTGGTAGTTTTCAGCCCAGTTCTTGAAGGAGGGGGGAATGTCGAAGGGGGTACGAGACGGTTTGGGGTAGTAGCAGCACTTGGCACAGCCGACGTAGAGGCAACGCTCTGACACAGATTTTCAGCATACTAACTCAGATAAAAGGTAGACTTACTCGGCTTGGAGTGATTGGAGACCGACCGCTTCGCATACCTTGAATATCTGGCTGGCCGATCGGGGTATAGGAGGTCCCCACAGGCGTAATAGGAACAGCTGCTCTAGGTTTCTCGTTGTGAACAGAATATTTTGACCCTGAACACAGTTTAGCGACATCGTCAAACTGACCGATGATCCTACCGGAAGAGTCATTGACCCTCTTCATTATCAGGGCCGAATCTAAGTCGGACTTGATAACAATTAGACTAGTTTCATATGGAGAATAATGTCTTACTTCGTTACGGGCATTGATTACGACATGCGTTCCTTGCAAAAACTTGGACACGGCCGTCGAATGAGTGTCTATGAGAAGAGTTAGATCAATGCGTTTGACGTTGTTTAACATACAAAAGTGTCCCTTTCGGTTTTCTGGTACTCCATCTCCGCACCAATTGATCTTGTGGAATGATCAGCAAGGCAACTGAGATCAGACGTGAATAGCTCAACCTGGACGAATTTAGGAAGTTGGGTCTACACTTAGGGGTGAGATAAGAGCTTCTGACGTCCAAAATTTACTTACATTCGGGTCTTTGACTCGTATGAAGCCATACTGCATTCTAGACGCCGCCGCAGTCAGTACTCCTTGTTCTCAGCAGCCTGGTAGACACACTGTGAAAGATAAATGCGGTATACCTAGAATCCATAAACTCTTCAGCCATCTCTTCTAGCCCATCATCACCCGAGGCTTGCACTTTGAGGTCATTAGAAGACCTATCGTACGAGAGAACCATCCATGCTGTTCCACTTCCAGATACGATAGCCTGATATTGGCGAGCGATCTCTCTATCGGAGAGTCCCAAACTCATCGTGGTCTTGGGCAGCGGTGGCGTAGGGACTGAGTCGGCCTTTGCTTTGTTCCCAGTTTCGTTCCTCGACGCCACGTCTCATTCAACTTTCAAGATGCGATTTGCGCTTTCCTCGCTGCTTTTAGCATACCCATTACTTGTTTCTGCTGGACTATTCAGCAAGGACTCGGGGGTTATAATGCTCGACGAGAAATCATTCAAGACGGTCATGAAGGAAGAGGTACAGACGCGTCTTAAATTGTGTGCTGTACATTTTGCTAACTACATACATAAGAAAACATCCTTAGTTGCATTTGTGGCTCCTTGGTGTGGGGTAGTACCGTCTTCATAACCAATGCTAGCGTGGCAGCTCACCACCCTTGATAGCACTGCAAAAACATGTCCCCAGAATATTCAAAGGCTGCAAAATCCCTCGGTCCACTTGTTCCTTTCTATGCCGTCGACTGTGACGATTCCAAGAACCGCCAGCTGTGTGGAGAACAGGTAAGTACTTCCTGGCTTGTGTGTACACGACATTTGACGATCAAAACACAGGGTATCAAAGGATTTCCTACCGTTAAAGTGAGTTTGAAGGTCACTACAGGAATGTATGCTCATGGATCGTTTAGTCATTTCCCCGAGGCGGCAAGGGCGTCGTTCACGATTACCAAGGCGAACGGAAAGCCAAGCCAATGGCTGATTGGGCTAGTCAAGAAGTCCCTAACAGAGTAGAAACGGTCGGAAAGCCAAGCGAGCTCACGAAATGGACGAAGAAGGCGAGTGATCCATTTGCGAATGACATCTATTAACACTAACCTCTTACAGTCCGAATCTAAGCCTCGTCTCCTCCTCCTCAATACTCAAACTAAACTTCCCTTAATGTGGAGAGTTCTCAGCCACACATTCAAGGACAAGGCCGCATTTAGTATGTCGCGAAGCAAGGATAAGATCTCCGACCTCATTTCGGATCTTGGTGTCTCATTGGGGTCTACTGATAAATCGAAAATTGTCTACTGGGCCCCGGGATCTTCCGAGCCAACAGTATATGACGGTGAGTTGTAAGCAGGCAGTGTCGGTAGTAGTCTCTGACAGACAAATAGGTGTCACGAAATATGAACCACTCACAAAGTTTGTTCAAAGTCTTCTTGATGGCTCTGCTCGTACCAAAGAGGAGCTATAGTCGTTATACCCATGTATGGGATATCTGGGCTTATATATCTATTCGTTTATCATCCATAAAAAGCACCTGTGAATATTTAATGTCTCTTATCTCGTCTGATCGACTGCCCAGGGTAGGTTTCAGGTTGGCTCAGTTGACTGACCTTGACCAAATCTTTCATGGCGTTCCATGAATCGCGGGTGGTGTTGATTGAGACTGGCCGACGTGTCGTTCGCGCTGGATTAGGCCTTGGAGAGCTGTTACATGTCCCTTCAGTTGTAGGTGATACGAATTTTCCGACATCGAAAACACTCTGTGCATCGTCTGCTCACCTTGATGCGTCGATAGGAAATCCTAGCCAGAGTTGGTCTCAGAGGAAACGCATTCCCTGGTGGTCCCTCCTCGAACGGCAACTCGAACCAACGCGGTCCTTCTGTTAGAGTTTCCGACTACCTTGTTGGTGCAGCACTGGACGACGCACTGGCCAATGGCGAAACCGTCGATGTATACTGGCCCTTTGCAGAAGGAAAAGTCAGCGACTGGACTCAAGCTGAAGCTGTATGGTAAGATTGACACGTCAAACACGTTCAACACTGACCTCTGGAACAGGAAGCATATTTTGTTCCAGCGGCTGGGTATTCGTCGTCAGCTAAACGAATGCCCAGTGCTTTTGTCATTACCAGCAAAACTCTCCAGGATGACCCATATGTTGCTCTGCCGAATGTTCTTCGAGCGGTTCAACGTCGCAGGATTTACATACATCGAGCGCCCCTTAGCGAGCCTCTATGGAGCAAACCAAATATCAGGAGTTGTTATTGAGATTGGACAAGATGAAACAGATGTTATTGCCTGCTTCGAATCACAACTCCATCATGGCTCCAGCCTTTCCATCCCAATCGGCACACGGGACTGTGAACGATATCTAGCACAGATTTTACGCTCAAATTCATCCGCAACCGCCGCATTATCGCCTCCGGAACTGCCTGTGGATGGCGTCGAACTCGATAGGCGGCTGATAGGTCTCGCAAGACACCTGTGGCAATCTGGACACGTCAAAATCCCCATCGAAGGCGACAAGGAAAAGGAGGAAGAAGGAAATCTGGACATTGCGGCCCTCCTTGTCTCTGGAAAGGAGCGAACAATTATTGAAGCCGCAAACTCAAGGAAAAAACCTGGACAGACAAAGGCGGAGAGAGAACGCGAAGAACGCGAAAAGGAAATGGCCGCTAAGGATCTAATCTCGGTGAATTACCTGGACTATCCAGCTATTATAGTCGGCAAAGAACGTCATAGGTTCTGTGAACCGTTGTTTGAACCTCTAGCACTCAACCACGCCATACCGCTACAGACAGTCGTGGAAATGGACGGACTGTCCTATCCACCCCCAGTAGTCCCTAGGGATCTAGACCTCATCTTACCCCTTCAAACCGCGGTTCATGTGGTGGTCAAAGCAACACCTTTCCCTCAACGTCCGCACATATACTTCGGACTTCTCATTACTGGAGATTTGGGCAATATTCAAGGTGATTTTCGTTGAGTCATCGCACAATGCATACTTATCATGGGTTTAATAAAGGACTTGGACTGGCCCTTCAATCCCGTTTGGCACCTTTCCTTTGCATTGATCGTCAACAGACTGAGACGCCAATTCCTCAATTCCAAGCAACTCTCGCTCGTACTGCCAAAGTTCCCGAATATTTTGCCGAGTTTAGAGATAAGGGGGACCTACTTGCTGCCTTTTTAGGATGCGGCATCATTGCCAAGGTGGGTTTAGATGGTCGATCCAAGTTCTATAGAATGACTCTCGAGTAGATGACCTTTGGAGATGCGTCAGGACGAAACTTTGTAACCAAGGCAGAATATGGCGAAAAGGGACCACCGGCAATTCTGGGGCTCGCTCCAACACTACTATAGTCAAACGTCGGCTGAACTTTATCAAACCCGTAAATGCTCGAAAATCGTGAATAAAAAAGGAAGTAAACAAGGGGAATACATCGGTGACGACTGTAGATTAGATACACCTGAAGAGTGCAATAGAAAAGCGCCCAAGTCTCATTACTTCGTGCCTTTAGTAGCCTCCGAATCCAGTGTATTGCTTTGATATTTGTAAGGCGGAGTCGAAATTGTGAAAAGGAAGAGAAACTCACAGGGGGAACACCGTTGCCATTGACGTACATGGAAGGACCACCCATTCCCATCATTCTAAACCGACTAGTGAATTATAGTTGTAACGAGTAAGCGAGATTCCTTACCCAGGCCCAGCTGTAATCATGGGGCGGCTCATAAGTCCAGGATTGATTATGGTGGTTTCTTCGGTTTCCTCCTTTTTGATAGCTTTGGTCGTGAGATCCTTCACCTGTGCTTCCAACGACTTGATCTGGACATATAATCAGTTGCCAGTCTAGCCTATATCTGACGTGACTAACCTTATCGGCTATTGATCGCTGAACTTGTAGATGATAAGGCATATAGAAGTCATTAAGACCATGTTGCCAAGAGAGTTCCGCGATGACATCTGGTCGTAACAAGTCGAAGCAAGCATAAAGCATAGCAGCGAAGCATTCCTTGTTTCCAATATGAACAAAGTAGTTGAGCAGGTCCTCAGCAACTTCAGTCGAACCCGATGTGGCCGCCGTGGCAATCGCATCCTTGAAGAGTTGGTCTTGTTTGGATAAGGCGATGGATTCCTCCCACTTAGCGTTTTTCTGTAGAGGTTTAGTTAAAGCTGGTGAAATTGAAGGACTCATACCTTGTACAAATGCGCTGCCAGACGCCTGAATTCCAATAGCTCATGCGTCTCGAGCAGTTTTGCCAACTTGATAGTGTCAAAGTTGTCGAAGCCATCGATCGACGCCCGAAGGGTCTTATAATCTTCCTCCTCGATTAATAGAGAGTTGTAGGCGTCATTGACCGCCTCGATATTTAACTATACTGTGAATCAGAAGTGATTCTCATGGTTCGATCCGATTTCCTCTTACATGTTGAACAGCGATAAGGTATGGTCGGATAAGCGGGATGTTGTCGTTGCGCTTGAACATTTTGATGACACGAGAATGGTCAATGCGGGGGATGAGTACGGTCAAGAGATCAGTCAGAAGAGTAGGCTGTTCTTGTAGGTAGAAAGAGAGAGCCCGGTAATAACTACCAAACAATCAGGGGATATCCTCGTAGAGAGAATATGGGACTTACATCTCGATATTGGCGACTTTCACTATAACCTCCTTGAATTGGCTGTGTTCCCAAGCATCCGGGGATCTCTCCATCATGGCCAAGGCGGCATTGTCGAACTCGTCATACCTGACATACAAATAAACGAGTTCTGACCAGAGATGCGCCTGCTCTGCGGCTTTGATGACCTTCGGGATATTGATACGCGAGACAAAGAGTTTTAGGTGCTCCATAACTGGTGAAGGTTTAGACTGGTTTACAGCAAGCACTCTTTACTTACGCTTCTCCGGTTTGTATTTGCTATAAAGAATCGAAAGGTCGGTGAAGATACCCATCTACATCGTATGAGTCTTTGAGGTCGAAAGCATTGAAAAGGTGACTTACATGGGCGCGTTCAAGGCTGAGGCCAGCTTCCAAGAGGCTGATGGCTTCTAAGAAGTAGCCCTTCCATTCATAGTCTTTCAATAATTTCCCGAGCTCCTCTGCGTGAACGATAATGTTCAAACCGCAGATTTGGGCAAGACGGAATTCCTCCTTCTCTAAGCACGCTCCATGAACTTGCTTCCATACTCTGATAAAACGTAAGACATTGTAACATCGAATTGAAATTATAAACGCACTGTGTATTGCCAGCCTTCCTCGCACTTTCAACGGCCGCTTGATTCTCACCGAGATAAATGAGAGTAGTGGCGAGTCTTGCCCAGTTCGAGATACTTGTAAATAGGAGTTTGGCCGCCTGGTAGAGCTGATCGTTGAAGCATTTCTCTCCGACTTCGAGGATATCGGCAACATTGGTCATTGCCAGGAAGTCCTCCATATCATGGAGGCGATCAGTCTTCGCATATGCATACGCAAGCTCCGTATCAACTTTAGGTTCTCTGAGGGTCTTACGGGCCATCTGAAGATAACGGACGAGTTCCTCGTGCTTGCCGGCACGATTGGCGATTTCAATGACTTCGGCATAGTTGGACGGGTCCTGTGCCTTGATGTACGAATCTGAGAGAGACTGAGTGCGAATACTTAGGGATGTAGATGGCACTTACCAATAGCATCTTTGATTCGGAGGCCGTCCAGCTGAGCTTTAGCCAGCCGACTCCAAACCTCTGGTTTACCGAGCTTGTTCGCATATTCGAGACCACGGTCGATACTGACAATTTTGTCCACAAGTATGTCGATGGCCAACGCGTGCTCGTCGTATTTCTTGTAGATGGAGAATGCTTCCTCGTATAGCCCATGGTCAGTCGCAATCTTGGCAATTTCTCCATGATCGTACGCGTCGAGCTTTTGGATATAGCCAATCACTTTGCCACGATCAGACAAAATGGCAGTGAGGAACAAGAGGTTTTGTAAATTCCTGTTTTCAGAGAATGGTGATGGCTCCAAAATGATCTTTTCTAATAACTCGATGAGCTCGATCGGGAGATCAGCGGCACGGAACGCCTTGACAGTGACAGCGACGTCATCGGCGTCAGTGCTTTCTGGGATGGCCGTATTGACAATTTGATCGATGAGTTGGCGACGATGAACATTGTCAGGTACCAAGACTTGAGCCCAAAGATCCTCTCGGCGCCTCTTGACAAGATATCTGGCTTGTTGCTTGTACATCGAGTTATCATTGGTGATGGCAATTAACTCGTCATCACAGAGGCCCTTAGCGTAGGCGATATACGCAAGATATGGATCCCTCTTCTCGCAATATTTGCCCACTACCAAAGGATCATACAACTAGGAATCGTGTCAACAAAACGGTACATCGAAAGAAGTTTGGTGCTCACGTTATTTTCCTTAAGGAACTTCTCCGGATTGTTGTTGCTCTCGATGAAGATTTTCGCAAGGGCATTGTAAAGGGCAGGATCTTGGCTACCTCCCTGGATCTTGGCTTCTAACCAGGGTAAGATGAGCTTGAGTCTGTTGCGGGCCTCAACTTGCTCAACGAGCTCGTTGACAGGGAAGACGCCAGTGATCGACATGAGAATATTTTTGATCGTCTGCTCATCGCAGTCGACATCCAGTAATCCACCAATGACCTGGGGTGCACGTGCTGAGTTGACTCGTTGCACATAAACTTCAATGGCCGAGACAAGTCCACGCTGGTAAAGGTAGAGTACCAGGTCATGTACGAAGTCGAAACGATCACACACGATGATCAGAGGGAGTTGATCGGAAAGGTTGGCCTCTTTGAGGAAGTTTTTGACCTTCTCTGGGTTATAGTAATCGCTCTCGCGGCAGATTCGCTCAACCTCACGAATCATGCCAGTACGAGTGGCAGCTTGGATATACTTGAAATGAACCTCTGGGTCTTGAGAAACATTGACAATCTGGCCCAAAAAGTAGTACAGGCCTGTCATAATTGGTTAGATGGAGATTCCAGGAATTCCTTCACTTACCGTCCGAGCTCTTAAAGGATTCGAACATCTCGATCAATTGTTGAGCCCCGAGCACGTCAGAATACTTGGTGGCAATTTGAACGACAACTGCCAGGTTTTGTTGTTTGTTAACGCGAAGCATCTCTTGTAAACATGCCATGGAGTTCTCCACAGTCAACTTGCTGAAGAAGTTGACCAGCCAATCGGTATTGAGGAGATGTGTATGTACAACGACACGCTTGATGTCTGCTAGATCGTCGTAGAGATCCAAAGCCTAGTGAAAGTATCAAGATCGTCACTTTAGGAGAGTAAACATGAAGTCACTTACTCGTTGCAACAAGTTAGCTTTTTCGCAAAGGTTTGCGATCCGTGGGCGATCGAAATAGGAGAACATATCGTTTCCTAAGATCGCATCAGCGACCTGAGGAGCATTCATCAAGTTCATTTCCAATAGTCTCGTCTGCAGGTGTCCTTGCTCAGGTTTGTTATCCTTCAAAGCGTCAAGCAGGAAGGACGTAGCAGCTGGAACGAGATTCTGGGCCATGAAGATATCGACAACGCGCTCAATATCGACAAGAGGTCCTGATTCGTCATTGACGAGTTGCGTAGCGAATTCAGCGCCTTTGTCGGGATTCGATCGCATAACATGTTGGAGAATCGTGGCGTAGTCCGGCCTGTATCCAACTTTCTTGGCATAAAGGAGAATTTTGTCGGTCTGGCCGGTCTCTGCAAAGCATGCAATGACCTTTCCGGGAACATTTGCTCGGAGATAAACACTGAGGGCTAGTGTCATGTCATGCATTCGAACAATATCCCCGAGCTCTTCGGTGCATTCGAGCTACACATAACAGAAATAAGTAATTGAATTCTATACTCGAGGTATCAGAAGGCAAACCTTATTCTCTTTCAGCCACTTTTCAAGAAGTTGCTTGCGACCTTGCTGTAGAACAGGCCTAGCCAGTTCCAACGATTCGTGCTTATTCAACGTGCCCTTCTCCAGGAGCACTCCAAAGTACTGAAGAATAGGTGATAGTCCACCAGGAACGGCGGGGGCTTGCTTGAATTGCTCGATGGTAGCCACAGTACGAAGGATACCCTGAATGATGGTTTAGCATTTCAGTTTGTCTGTACTCAGCAAGCATACCCTAGGGGATGAGGCGGCTACTTTCGCAGCTTCATTATATTGTCCGGCCATTATGAATTGTTGGTATCGTTGAATATAAAGGTCGTCGGCACCGGGAAGATTAGCTCTACTTGCCAATTTATAGGCAAGCTCTGTGTTGTTGAGTACTGAAAGGATATATGGAACGACAGTTGTCTCATCGACACTGACGCTAAGGACTTGGCCCTTCTTGTTGACCCCGATTATGCCACCAGTAGCTTCATGCTCGGCCGTCACGAAAATCGTTTCTCCTGATATCCGGTTCATATAAACACAAGTACCGGTTTCCAGGTCATAAAGGTGAATGAATCCGTATTTTGTGACCAGGTAGATAATCCCATGCGTCTTTGATACTTGCATGGCGACAGGAAAGTCGTTGACAGCTTCTGGAGGGAAGTAGACATCGACAGCTTTCTTGGAGAATGCTGGATTGGCGGCGTTGTGGTCGATCTCGACAATATGCAGCTAGAGGAACATAAGAACCCTTTGATCCAGAGAACCGACTATGCTCTGCGCACCTTAGCACCAGCTGCTGTTCGGACTGAAAACGCAAAGAGGGAAGTGGGAGCAGGGGCACCTTCGAGTGTGAGCTCTGCGAATGCAGCAGCGTGACCTTCAATTGCCTGGCTGACACCTCGTTCGCGGGAGAAGAGCTGAATAGCGCCCTTGATTTTAAACGCAGCAGGGTTTGTTTGATTTCCTGCGATTCCCACCAACACTAGCCATTTTTCATCTGGGGTAGCGCGGTAGTTAATTATTTGAGCACCAGCAAGAGAAGCATGGCGATCAAAAATCTTTTGAGGCGGGGATGTGCTGTCAGTGATGGACCAATGGAACACCGCGGTCTCAGTGACGAGGCCAATCACGGAATTTGAGATCCATTTCCAGAATATAACATCCTCGGAGTTCATGTGCGATTTAACTTTTGTCTTTGTCTCGATATTGAAAACTTGCAGCTGTCTTTGCGCTGTGCGAAATTATTGAGCACCTTCACGCCAGGCCGCTTTCAAGGCTCACCTTTGAGAGCAATTACTTTGTCTTTAGGGTGCATAATAGCGGAATCCGCGGTAATGGGTCTCCGAATAACATTGTTTGCGTCGGCAAGGTCGACGATAACGACTTGGTTCTGTTCCCCAACCTTTTCACGCACACAGATGAAATGGTCGGACTCAAGCGTTAAAGACTGGAATCAAAGCTGTAAGCATTACGTTCTTGGGGATAGATATCAGGAATGCTCGCCTGAAACCCAATTGAGGCCGGCTGAACGCCGAGTGCAGAAAGTTGGATGTGCTCGCAGAACGCGATGGGTTTTGTGGTATCAGCCTTGAATTTCACGTATACTTAGCTCAACATCCAGTTCTAAGAGCGCTAGGCTTACCATGCTGTCGTCCAGCGGAGGGCTACGTGTCGAAGGAGAGTCCAAATGATGAACGGCCACGGCCACATCGCTTGGATAGACAGCACTTGGCTCACCTGACAACATCTATAAAGGATAAAGAGCATTTACATTAGAATATTATTACTTGTCAAAAGAGTTACAAATGGTGTTGCAGAGTCCTTCTTGGGGTATTGTCAGAGAGGCTTATATACCCTACTTCTTCTTCTTCTTCTTGCTCCCTGAAGTCGAAGGAGTCGGCCTGAGCTCGATAGTAGCCCCGGCTAACTCGCCACCCTCCTTGTCCGCCTTGTCCCTCGTTTCCAAGTAAAACATTAGATCCCGCATCTGGTCTTCCAGCTCTCCAATACGTCCCATGAATTCCACCTTTTCTTTTTCAAATGCTTCGCTCCTCTTCTTGACTGCTGCGAGGTTTTGAAGGAGGCCGTCATTGACCATCTTCTCTTCCCGTAGCTCCTTTTCGAATTTCCGCGCCAATTCCATAGCCTTTTCGACCTTCTTCTCCGATTTTGTGCGCTCTTTGCTCATCTCCTCCCGTAAGCTGTCCATCTCTTGTCTCAATTTAGCCTCCGACATACGCCTCTGAGCATCCATCACTTCCAGCTCTTGCGAACGCAGATCGATCTTGGCATAAGCACTCGTTAACTGGCTCTTCATAGTATCTAGCTGCTCTTCATAGTAGGCGCGCTGGGAATCGAGCTGAGACGTCAACAGGTACGAATACTCGATGCCAATCGCTTCCACCTTCTCAGCCGCCATTGCATCTGCAGGTCCAGGTCCCAAATTACGCGATCCGTCCACGCTGGTACCAGATGTAATGGACGCCGAAGGAAGTTCGACGAGCTTCCCGTCCGTACGGTTTTGAATCAGGCGATGAACATACGCGTCCCCAGCGTAATCCCACACGCGCTGTGTCTCCAGTTCAAGTGCATATAGGTGCGTCGTGAGCTGGTAATGTGCATGTGCATGGGCACGGCCATATCTCCCGCATCCAACATTGCCACATATCAAACAGATCCACAGATTGGTAGTTGCAGAACAATCTGCACACGCCGTTAGACCATTGGGGTTAGCAGAGGATTGAGCTCGCGCGCGTGAGGAGGAGAGAGGTTGGGCGCTGGATAGGAGCGCTCGTTGAGAGTAACGGCAGACTGGACACCGAGAATTCTCCCATTTACTGAGGCACTGGCAGTGAAATGTATGGGAACACGGAACTGTAACTAGCCCGGTGATTGCGGTATCCATCCTTTCCAGACACACCGGACATGTAGGGAGTTCGATCGAGCCGTCTGGCGCTGGTGGGGAGTGACCAGTGACAAGATCTGGTGTCTCGATCTTGACTGAAGAAACTCGCACAACGTGACATGTCTCTGGCTGAGAAATCGGTAAGCAAATAGTTGTCTCCTGATCATAAACATCGAACCTCCATGGCAGTGAAGAACCGTCCATTGAATTCTTCTATAAAGTCGGATGCAGATTGAGGACTCCTGAACTTCATTAATGCCACAGCACGAGTGGGGATCGCATCCCTAGTCACAAAGAATTGAGATGAGGGTCGTCACCGGAAACGGGCACTTACCGAACAATTCGTAGATGAGCAATTCCTTCTATTGCTGGAGATATAAACGTGAGGAAGTCTGACACTGACATCCAGGATGGAATGGCAAGTATGGCGACGACTGTTCCATTCTCAATGTAGTCGTCCACGACGCTGGCGCTAGGATCTGTGCGGTACAAGTGCATAGTTCCATCCGAAAGAAGTGTTCCTCCCGAGTTCGTTTCACCAGTCGCGGTAAATGATGCAGTAGCTGGACCTATGATTGCATTAGTCAGTGTCACCATCCTTCAAGGGTTTATCAACCTTTAGCTGCATTTGTAACTTTGTCTTTGGCTTTGTTTGGTTCATCCATGTCGACCCAATCGATTCGAATAGGCCCAAAACGGTAATCCTTTGGGACGTTGCCTGGTTTTGCGGATGGAGGCTTATGATCTCTTGTATTTAGCTTGGGATTGTGCGACAACTTGTCAAATATATGTTTAGGAAGCAATGAAGACGGCTTTGGTGCTGCTAGTTTTAGACTTATGGCGAAGCCATACATGGAGGAGACGAAGGAGTGGGGTCTCGGGCGCCTAATAAGGGATGCTGCAATGTACCAATTTGCCCTGTATCCCAAGTTGCAATGGACGTACCATTACAGAGAAACGAATGTTAAGATACAGTTGGACAGTACAATCAGGATGCGGCAAGTCAGGAAGGAGATATTAGTCTATTACACCAAGGTGGTCCTCTTTTATAGTAGCAATAGCAAACTGGAACGAGTTAGTATGTTGGAATATGAGGAAAGGCACTGACTGACGATCTCAGTTTGATCTACACGGGTACCGACAACCTTTAATCTAACTTTGGTGTCTTTTTCAATGACCTAGGTACCGATGAATGTTTCCAAAGGCTGGAGGTCATTGAACACACATACCTGATCATGAGATGCAAACGAGGGAACTGCCGCGTTTGCGTCGAACTTCATGTCGGCGTGTACTAGCTAGAGACGTGTTAGTTAAGGATTGATTTCGTTACGGTAAACACAAACCTGCTTCGATACGAAACACCGCAGAGGGCCCACTTCTACGAAGAATCCAGCCTGGATAGAAAACGCGATCATAATCACCACAAGCCTCGTTCTCATAGAAGTTACGTACTCTGAGAACGTTTGTAACAACTCCATCAAGAACCTCTCCCTTGAACGGTTTGAAGACAATTGCCTTATAGCGTATCCTAAACTCTGCCTGCCCACTTCCAGGTAATACGACACCAGGACCAACGTCTATGATCTCTAAAACGGCGATAATAAAGCCATATTGTCCCGAACACGTCCCTTGCACGGCTGAATGCAATTGAGCTTCAATCATTTCAAGCATCCTTGGTCCGAAATATGATGGATGCATTAGAATGGTATGTGTAAGCTCTTTCTACAGGACATAATGAGCGAAAAGTGTGTTGATAGCAAAATTTGCGTACTATGAAAAACATGGTTGACTGCAAGTAACAATCTTGAACTTCTACCACGATGGGTCAGACAAGCTCGTCTCCAACAACTTCAAATACGGACATACACCAAACAAAGCCACAAGTAGCTGGTCGCTGTCCTGTAGACCATACCACAATGAAGAAGGCAGTGGACGATACTCCAGCAAAATGCCCGGTCCAGCACGACGTCGATCCGCGAAACCAGATGCCTACTCTCCAGCAACACCCTATCTCAATGAACCAAGCCGCATCTCTATCAACCGAGCGTGTTTCATCCACTATTCCTCGTGATGACAGTTCCACTTGGGACTATCCTTCGCCCCAGCAATTTTACAATGCTCTGGTTCGGAAAGGGTGGGAGACTCCGGAAGAACATATCGAGAGTATGGTGGATATACACAACTTTTTGAACGAGAAAGCTTGGGAAGAGGTAGTGAAATGGGAGCGACGAGTCGACGGGTAAGCCATCCTCGATGACCGTTCGGATTTCTGTACGGCTAAATTTTCCAAGGGCTACAGGGCTTCAACTATCACGTTTTAAAGGCAGACCTGGAGACATTTCCCCGAAAGCTCGAATGTTCATGTTTGCTGGTCGTTTATTTCCGTCTAGATTCAGGTCAGTCAAGTCCTGCCGAGGGCTATTGTTCTCATAACAAAACTAGCTCGGAACCACCTTTTGATCGGCATGACTGGATCGTAAAACGAGCAAAAACTGGCGAAGAGGTCAGATACGTAATTGACTATTACTCACTGCCAGATGAGCCGAACGGGACACCAGTATTCTCCCTAGATGTGAGACCAGCTCTGGACTCATTCTCTAGCATAAAAGAGCGCATTTCCGTCGCTGCAGAGGAAGGATGGGCTAACTTTCACCAAAACCAGGGTTCATCATCCCAAACTAGCTCATAGATCGCACTAATCTTGCTCATGTATTTATGAAACTATGGTACACACTCTTATTTCATTCAGGGATGACGCTACAAGCTGCTTCCAAGATCGTTTTCACACCCCATGCACCTGCGATGCAACGGTCAGCACCCCGTCAACACGAATCACAAAATTGAATCACCTGGGTCGCATACAGCATTCAAGTTTTTCTGCTCCACGTAGGCAGCTCGTCCCACTTTTGCGGGCAATGATTTGGTCGACTCTGCCGCTTGCCCAGCAAGTAGTGCCGCAGCTTTCCACGCCTTCCCGGCATTCAGTGCCCGGATGAAGGCATCTAGAGGATCAATCAGGGTTCTGCTGGGTGGCCTGGCACGGGTATATGTATAAAGACGATCGAGGGCTGTTTTGAGAGTATCTGCTGCGAGCTCTCGTCCTGCAGACACATTACTAGTGGAAGCAGCCTCGTATAGCGCTTTTGCAAGAGCCGAAAAGAATATACTAAGATAAACGAGTTAAAATGTGAACCTGGAGAGTCTATGAAGCTTACGAATATAGGGCACCACTTGTTCCATCCATACTCTCTTCGATGACCTGAGCAACAACCCTTACGTCTTCAATCAGATTTCTCCCAGAAATTAGACCCTCAGATATGGCTTTGGACACAGCATCGGCCCCAGTCTTTAGAGTCAACCCGCAATCGCCGTCTCCCGCAATCTGGTCCATACTCGTGATCTCTGGTTCGGCATCGTGGATGGCTTTGCACGCGGCTTTGACTGCACGGATGAAAGAGTCGTCCTTCATCAGGATTCTGTGGTCCATCTGTTTTAGTTGCTCTGACGAGTCCACTGTCCCGCCTCCCACATGCCCTTCATTTTCCCTGGGGTGTAACTTGATGGCCATTTTCCACGCAAGAACATCTGTTTCTTCGTCTAGATATCGGAGGATATCTGCTTTGGAAAATTGAGTGTCGTCATTTGGACGGGGTAGAAGCAAAAGAGTGAGGGATACCCCAGGCATGTTGAGGGATGTCTAAATCCGACTGAGTAAGTATAAGACGTGCATCAATTAAGCCTACCATGAAAGTGCCGATCAATATCCTGTCAATGACAAAGCCTCTCCTTTTCACTTCCAGCACGGCTGCACCTGCGAGTGCGGCAAGTTCCAGTTCACTTGTCCCTCCGAGATTATTGACCATAAGTACGATACAGTCTTCCTTATCGTGCTTCAGATCCAGGAAAGACCGTTCCGGATCAGAGGTACTAGTCAGCATCTCGACCATCTCCTCGACCAATGTGTTCAGTGGTGGAATTGGGGAGCTCTTCCGATGTCCAGGTTCATTGTGAATTCCTGAAAGACGATAAGAAAATATAAACGACAAGTTTGATCTTACCCATCCCGATCTCATATTCGTCTACTTTGAGAGTTGCTTCAGATTGTGTTCCAGGTACCTGTCTGAAACTGAGGAAAAGGCCAAGGAAACCGAAGAGGACTAACGTGACAGTGGCCCAGACCGACTCCGATTGTACCAACCCGAGATGCAATACAACGGGCAAGGACTTCGACTTCATCCAAGGTACCTCCTTTCTTCGCCAAAGCAGCAGCAATCTTGTAGACAAGTACTGTTCCTGCAAGCCCTCGGCGTCCCACGATGGCTCCTTGCGACCGACCGACAGCTACATCATCAGCAACGACGACAAATCGAATAGAGAACGCTTGATCCGGATAGAGAGCCGAGAACTTTTCTCTTGCCAAACCAAAATTGAGAATATCCCCCGTATAATTCCTTTATCGCCTCAGAATGATCTGTTGAAATGGCGAGACATGCATACTTGACAATAATGACCGTCCTTGTTAGGATTCAGTCAATATCTTCGTTATTTGAGAAATATGCAAACCCTTTTGGGTTGTTTACAAGCTCCAATGCCCGTAATACCTGTCCAGGGTTCGGCGATGCAAATATGTTACCACAAACGGCGGCTGTGGACGAGATGAATTTGCAACGGTTCTATAGTTTCCACCAAAGGATGCCAACCAGAGAGCATCCCATTTCCAACAAATCCTAGGATAGTGTTATCAGGCGCTGCTTCGGCAGGGAAAGTGGACATGGCTCACCCGAATGCGCAGGTTCATGACCAGATCCACCCCCAGATATCAAAGCAACGCGTTCGGTGTCCTGATTCCTAAGATACACGACTTTGTGGTTGGGAATGTCAGTGATTAGTTTAGGGAGTCGTGAAAGGGTTTGCTTTACTACACCTTTATGCTTCACATCAAGCTTGATGTCTGAATTTGTTATCTCTAGACCTTTTAAAGCGTCTTGAACCAGAGTTCCAGGGGTGTTGAGGAAATGCTTAGACATGGTCAAGCATGAAGTATGGTGTGCGCACTCAGACCCCACCACCTCCCAAAGAAATTATAGAGATGGACCAAGTGAGTAACTCAAAAGTACGTGGAGAGAAGGAAAAGAATGATACTTTTGTAGGATGCTTTTAGGGACCTATTATCCTCTGCGCGCACTGTCCCAGACCGACCCTCGGTAACCCCAGCTGTATTCTCCAAGTCCTTTCAGAAGAAATCAACAACCTCCCAAGGCTCCTCGGTCTCTGCGTTCAAGCCCCGCACTCATGCATCTCAAGCTAAAACCAAGGACGCTTCTGTGGGGGATAGATCGCAGGTAAGCATCACCTATTGAGACTCTATGTTGCTCATAGATGATTAGGGCGTGGCAATGAGTCTAACTACGGAATATTTGGATGAAGAAACAGAATTGATTGCACCTATTACAAAAGGTTTGTGTGTACAACGTGTTCTCTCTGGTTTCACTAAGAGTTTATAGGCCTGGACTTCAGTTTATTGGAAAGAGAAAGATCAAAACTTCGAGAAGAACAGAGTGCCATAGATGATATTTTGCTTGAAGAAGCTCTTCAGGATGCAACCGCCCCCAAGAAACGAACTCGAGAAGAGATTGTACAGAGCTTGAAGAAATCACGAACAAATTCATCCTCCAATACCGTGAATGCGGATGGAGGGCTTGACGCCGCTAAGCAAGCAGGGAAATTTCGGCCAATTGGTGCACCTGAGCAAAGTAAACCTAAAAAACGCAAAACAAAAACCGAGGATCCGGAAGCGTCAAAGAAGAAAAAGAAAAGAAAGTTGGAGGATGCTCAGGTAAATACTCTAACCGGAGGACAAGCTGTTGACTCGGGATTGCAACAACCTGGTGATCTCCAACCCGCCACGTCCCGTTCCAAAGCGAGAACATCATCCCCGGAAATTGATGCGGATGCAGATATATTCTCCGGCATTGGACAATACAAAGGCATTGAATCAGGCTCCGACAATGAGAGTGATGATGACGTTGGGCCATCCAACCCCCCAAACCCTCTAATTTCTTCAGCTCCAAACTCTGACCAAAATCTAACCCTTCCCAAGGCGAATTGGTTTGGGGAGGCCATTGAAGACATTCCTAGGCCAGAACCTGTGCGTCTTACAGCCACGAAACCGGAAACCCAGAAAGAATCAACGGATGACGTCGAAATGGAGGAAGCTCCTCCGTTCATGCGCCTACAGGGACTCTCGTCAAGTGTCATGCCGTCTATCAAAGAAATACTGGCGATGGATGAGGCTGCCGAGAGAGAGGAGAAGAGAAAGGCGAAGAAGGAGAAGAAAAAGAACAAGAAACCGTCAGATGAGACAAGAATCAACAGAGAGGTGAAAGAGTATGTTACGATGATCACCCTATGCTGCATCCAATTGATCCTTAAACAGGCTAGAAAGATATGTCTCGAGTAAAAAGTAATTTATAGATATAAGGATGTACAAGGTCGTCATCATACTTAATTATATGGTCTGGTACTCAATTCTACTCCCAAAACCTCGGTTGCTTTGCGTCTCGGCCATCTGCATCCCACTCTGCTGGACGTTTGGCTACTCTCCGTCGAGGGTTTACAGGCAATCGTTGATAAGCTGAATCTGCACTTGCCGGTTGTTGATATGCTGGTTGCCAATTGCCCCTATAGTTATTGTTTTGGTTGTTCGCGCTGGCTTCTGCGGCAGCGGCAGCGGCCGTGACATTGATGATTTGGTTGGCGATTTGCAAGAGCTGTTGGGTATTCGCAATCCTCTGTGTCAATTCTGCTGCTTGCATTTGCGCGTTCATCCGACCCTGTGCGGATATATTGCTTTCATTCATCATCCGTTGCACTTGACTAAGTTGAGCTTGCATTTCCGTGATCTGTGCTTGCAGTGCATTGGGGTCGGGTGCGATGCCGTCGAATGGGTTTTGTTGTGCCTGTTCATTGCCTTCATCCTCCTGAACTGGCATCAGCATATTCATGTCGGGCATTGAGGCGTAAATACACACCTTTGCAATAACATTCGCCGACTTCGCTTCTTTCTGCCTGTGTTCCTCGAACGCGTTGTCAATATACTCGTCAGCCTTTTTTCTTGCTTCCGTGTCAGGCTTCACGGATGCAAGCGACACAATCTTCGAGCGACAATTGGGGCAAATGAAATCGTTGTCGGAAAGGTGTGCATCCAAGCATTCTTCGCAATAGGTCGTGTTACAGCATGGCGTCTTCACTGCATTCTGAACAAGCTTGCTACAGATAGGACATGCCAATTGGTGACCTTGTGGTATTCGCTCCCGAATATCGGCCTCAGTAAGCATTTTTGATCTGGCTCGTTGCTTCTCCCATGCGGCTCTGAAAAAATGATAAGATAACGACACAATGTCGATTCAATACGCACATATCCGGCCGAGCGATGACATAGCCTCCATCTGGTGTGACCATGACCCCCTGCGCGAGTGGGCCACTTCCTTCAGTCGGTCTTTCCACAGCCTCCAGCATGCTCCTCGGGATACCAGTTGTTCTCCTTATGCGCTTCTTGTCGAAATTTGGATCGTTATTCGTTGGACAATCGTGAATCCAATGCCCTATCCACGTTGATTAATGTACTGTTACCAAATGAAAACAGGAGCATACCTCCTAAGCCACAGCGATAACAGATATAACCAGGAGGAAGCTCCTTTTGTTCGTGATAGTAAGATTTTCGACCTCCTGGTCCCCCGCCGCCACCGCCACCTCCTGTCCCAAGACGTGGGGCAGCGAAGACGCGTTGCTGCCTGCGTAGATCATTAGCTCACGTATTAAGTTTATCTTAGTAAAGATTTACTGGGCCATATGCTCTTGTGTCTCTTGCCATTGGGTGTCAGTTGCCTGGAACATTGCTTGAATGGCGGCGCCTTCGTCTCCTTGGACGTCAGGAGGCGGCAAAATAGGGGCAGCTACATTTGTCTAATATATACGATTAGAGACATCCATGAGATAAGACCCCCGAGATTCAGTTTTCAGTAATGGAGTGGTCAAGGCTAATTGAATGTATTGTCAAAATAGAATAAAACACGGTACTGACTGTAGGTGCAAGTTTGGCGTCTTCCTTTCCATCAAACCGCTTTGATACGGCGCCTGCTCCTTTTGGCCAAAAAGTGACTGGCACTGGTACTCTATTGTGCTGAGCAAGAGCTGCAGGTTGTTGCTGGCGAGGGCCTGCACTTGCAAGATAACGCCCAAATCGCGATCTTGCTCCCTTGATAATTGGAACACGCTTGACAATGACGGAAGAAGAGCGTGGTACAAGATAGTCGTCGGCATATTCTAGACCATGAATTAGTATTTAGGTAGGATATGAGGGTATTATATGATACCTTCTTCAGCGTTTTGGTCAAAAACTTGCAAGTCTATGTCCAAAACCTTTTCAAGGCCATTGACAAGGATGATTTCACGTTTCAGATCAAACACAGAAATACCCGTCCCATCGATTGGTATACGTGACTCTGCCTTTTGGGACTTGAATCTATAATAGACCGCAGAACTCATGAATAATCCCCGGTGTGGTGTAGGGTCAAGTGTGGTTACCAGCCTGAAGCACCAACCCTGTTGGTTCATGTCGAGTTCTAAGGCAAACAGACTGATTAGGTGGCCATCATTTACGGATGGAAACTCGAAAAAATGGCCCGATGCCCCATATCAGTTATCGGACGACTCCACAACTGCAGAGTCCTGGAGAAAGAAAATTGGTCAGGTGATCGCATCAATTCTGGAATACCAATGTATGTATTTCATACTCTGACTACTGTAGACCAGTCTGACCCAAAGCGAAGACCCTGGAGAGTATGAAATGGATGGCTGGCCTAGGGGTTATGCGGTTTTCGTGCTACTAAGAAATGACGGCCCCCGAGGTGATCACTATCTCTTCGGTGAGATGAATTATAAATTATTGGCTATGTTGAACTAATAGCCGATGTAGGAGGTCCAAAGAAATATAGGTCTGCAGCAGAATTCCAGAAACATGCTATCTGGCTCTATTTTGCAGGCAGACCACCACAATACGACGAGAAGATCCTTCTCAAATCCTCCATGAAGCAATCCCAGATCAATCATCCACTGGCGGGTACTCAAACAGTGCTGAATTTTGAGCGTCTAGTGGGACAAGAGAAGGGAGCTCCTACAGAAATGCAACTTGTAGAAAGTTCACCATCGATCAAGAAGGTCACATTTCAATTCACGAATCCCCCTACTTCCAGTCCCAGTCCTACCCCTAAGTCCAGGAATAGGGAGCTATCCCGCGAACCCAGCACATCCCTTGTATCGCCTTTGAAATTACCGAGAGGGAATTCCATTGATACTGAAGAAAGTATGACACATGTGCGACTCCTGACAATATCGTGGGATGATGGTCCCAAAGAGCTTATTCTACCGTCAAGACAACAGCTGAATCGCCCCAGTCGTCGCTATAGGATCGGAGAGCTCGTTTGGTGCGCTGTCGAGCCACCTCTAGCTGGAGAGTCTCAAGATGCTATCATTGATCAATGGCCGGGCATCGTAAAGTCAAACCGGGTCAAGAAGAGCGTGACGGATCATGGGGTTGAAGAGGAAGTTTTATACGAAGTCAAATTACTCGCCCTCAGTGACGCTTTAGTCGTCCCTCAAACAATGCTGAACCCCTTTCGGTCACTCACTAGTCGCCATGAGCTCATCGAAGTATTGCAAGCCTTTCGTCCTCAGCAAGAGTACAACCCGTCCCGAGAGCTCTATCACTTCCAACAAAACGTTAAATACCGATCATCTGAACACCAAGAAAAGACCGCCACAAACCCGGCAGATCCATTTCGTCAAGCCAGTGAGACCTATTCACTCGCCCTGCAAATCGCGGGAAGGCTCGTCTTATATTGGGGTTTCGCTGAGCCTCATATAAACAGCGCCTCGTCATACTTGAGCTTTTCGGCGTTCTGGTGGGGCTCAGAGCTCGTTTACATTGATGAGATGGTTGTACTTGTCTTCACCCGGTCACAGCTTGCGCAGCACCCTGCAATTTCTGGTTTGTATTCGTACGAGGATAGTGAGGACGGGTGCGTTCTATTGCAGATAAAAACTATCAAAGTAGAGAATCGGCGTGGTATACTGGTGGGCTACTTGTACGAGCCCGTCAAGCTCCTTTCATCGACACCGCCGGATCCAGATGACACGTTACCAGAACAACCAGCACCATCTGGCTACATGTGGAAACGCTTGTTGCCATCATCCGCCCGGGCCAGTTTGGACATCCAATGCGTCGTCTGTCGTTACTACGAGGACGAGTTTCCTCCTACAATCGGCCCAACGCAGTTGAATGTCAATCATTGCAGTGTATTACGTGCCCTCTCTCCGGGCTCACAGTTTGTGGGAATGTCTCCGACGGAATTTGTGCCAATGCGGGCAGAGATGATCCGGAAGTCATCCAAAATCGCTCTAGAAGATCTCAGAGAGTATTGGGGATTACCACTAGTTACTTATTGACACTTATATAGTCAAATATCTCCCCCTTCTAACTATGCTTTTGTACATGATTTCCCCCTGACACTGTATCATAGCCATAGCCACATTGCATAACGCCGACGGAGGGTGGACACTCCCATCACCTCACCTGGGGTTAGAGATTCTCAGAAAAATCCAAGAAATGCGTTTATTAATCAGAAGGCTTTCGACGACACCTGGCCCAATCTCACAACTGCTTGCTCGTGATTGGTTGAGGGTAAATCCAAGATCGACAGTGACCGCTAGCAAACACCTGCTGACACCGCTGGCGTTTCAAAGTCGCTCCGGAGCTCGTAACATTGCTTCGGGAGTAGGTTTAGGCTCTTCAAACTCTGAAACACTATCTGGGGATAGCAAACCACGCGCGGAGCATGCTGTGATCTCAACATTCGACTTGTTCTCCATCGGAATAGGTCCTAGCAGCTCTCATACGGTGGGACCCATGCGTGCTGGACGTATCTTCGTCCATGACTTGAAGCAGTATGGCCTCTTGGAGAAGGTATGTGATATCTTACAGCTCGACCGACTGGTGACTCACTATCTTAACAGGTTAAGAATATCAAAATAACACTTTATGGATCGCTAGCGGCTACAGGCAAAGGCAAGTTACTCGACAATTGTGCTTTCTGAGACGACTACCTCCTCCTCACACTCAAAAATATAGGCCATCACACTCCACAAGCAATTCTCCTTGGACTTGAAGGTAAGTTTTGGTGTGAAAGCGAGTCTGCGCTTCGTCATTAATCCGTCGGCAGGTTCGGATCCAGAAACAGTTGAAACATCAACGGTGAATGCTCGTTATGAATTCATTCGGGACCAAAAGACCTTGAACCTCGCCGGGAAGCATCGTATACATTACGATATGGACAGGGATATGCTCTGGCGGATGGAACAACTCCCTACACATCCTAATGGGTAATCGACGTTTCCTGGCTTCAGTGCACTGAGCTCAACATACACCGCCAGTATGCGTTTCACCGTCTTTGATGAAAATGGCGATCCTCTTGCAACCAATGAGTACTACAGGTACGTAGTGGCCAGACTGCTACATTACTCCCTCGGTTGACATGATGGCAGCGTCGGCGGTGGATTCGTAGTCAATGAAAAAACGAAAGGTATGTTTGAATAAGTCACCGTTGTAGTGGCTAATTCTAGCAGTCGACGAGAATCTTTACTACATGGGGGTGGACAAAAGCAAGGTTGACCCGTCACGTCGTTCTCAGATTCACGAATTCGATGGATCGAATCCTGGGGACTCTGATGGAAATACAGGACAGCCTCAATATCTATTCAAGTCCGGTGACACCCTACTGGCGATGTCCAAGAAGCATAACGTGAGGGGCTTCAAAGATATGAGAGAACATGGAGATCCTGAAGTATACTACTAGATGACTATTGCACAACTTGTCTACGATAATGAGCTTTACTACTTGACGGAGGAACAAATTCACGCCAAAGTAAGTCACCCAATTTGCACATTTACTACTATTAAATTACACCGGTAGCTCATGAGGATATGGCAAGTCATGGATGAGTGTATACGGACTGGTGTGTCAACAAGTGAGAAGGTCCTTCCAGGACGACTCGGGTTACGTAGAAGAGCCCCGTTATTATATCAGAGGCTGATGAGAGGGTGAGTTTAACCTCCGAGCTGATAATCCGACTGTCCAACCCTCGTATAAGATTCTACCCTGGACTGTACTCTGGCAGCACCTTACCCGCAATCGGAAGTGGTTCTTCTCTAATGACACCAGCCATTAATGCCCCGGCTATCAATATCGACGTTCCTGACAGCCCTAATCCTTCTTCACCAATAGATCAACATGAGGACATGACTAGTCGTAAGGCGAAAGGCCCAAAAGGGCTCCGGGTAGTCGGCTCGCTTGATCACCCAGTGCTTCCGATGCCACCGGTTTGTTATTCAGTATGGATAGTAGAATCATCTACTCACAATTGATAGAAACGGACCGTCTTCCCGAATATAGATTTCTTATCTTGCTATGCTATAGCAGTGAACGAGGTAATGCTCCTATTTCTTTACCTATCATGTCTCTAAATCTACCTCAGGTGAATGCCGCCGGTGGACGCATCGTGACGTCCCCAACCAATGGAGCTGCAGGAGTCATTCCGGTAGGTTTTTCTCATATATCAGCGCGCAGCTCATCGCGTTCCAGGCTGTTCTCAAGTACACTGTCGAGTTTATTAGCGACGATACCGAGAAGACTGTGGAGACGTTCCTTCTTACAGCCGCGGCCATAGGTATGCTCTTCAAACGAGGATCCACCATCAGTGCAGCAGAAGGAGGGTGCCAAGCGGAGGTAGGGGTGGCATGCAGTATGGCTGCTGGTGCGTTCGCGGCGTGTATGGGCGCATCTCCAGAGGTCGTTCTTCAAGCAGCAGAAATCGGGATCGAGCATAACCTCGGACTCACCTGCGACCCCATTGATGGTCTAGTTCAAGTACCCTGTATAGAGCGAAATAGTCTGGGAGCCGTGAAGGCTATAACGGCAGCACAACTTGCCATGGCCACAGATGCTGTGCATTCCGTTTCCCTCGACGAGGCTATCGAAGCAATGCGTTTGACTGCAGCTGATATGTCTATCAAGTACAAGGAGACATCCCTATCTGTGAGTACTCTGTAGGCGATTATCGAGGGATCAATCTGACGTCTCTTAATAGGGCCTTGCGGTATGTTACTATTTCCTTATCTTGACGAAAACTTAGTTGTTATTAGAAAACCGTGAAAATCCCGCTTACCTCCCCAGCATGCTAAACAACTGCTTCCAGGAGTTGTGTACGGACTCTTTCGACGACTTATAGAGCTTATTTCTCAAGTATTGGACTCGCTAAATCTTGTTCACATGACCGAATAATAGACTGTTTATCTAACTTACGGTTATATTGAGCTTAGGCCCCCTTTGTGGCTGTATTCACTCCGTGAAAATTTTCTATTGTGCACCACATTAAATATGATCCCAAACACTACCGATAATTTGGTTTACGGCAGCTATTCCACCATTGCACGGCTTTGCGCCACCACTGATTGGAGAACATTCTCCCACATCGCATCGTTGATGGTCTTCGCTCTATCTAAATTCATTCTCAGCTGTTTGACCTCAGCTTCGAGTTGAAGTATTTTATCTTGGGGATCTTCGTTTGCCGGTGTTTGGGATATTGTAAGTGTGGCTCGTGACGAGAAATACATATGATCCTCGAACGGATCATATTCCATGTTAGTTGGGTCCTAAGGTAGTGGTTCAAAAGTTATGTTGAGGGGATATATTTATGACTGACTGTTCTTTTCGGTAACACTATTGCGACCTCTCGCCCCTTCCCTTTGACATCACGCGCTCGTCCAAACGGCATCACTGGTCTGATTGGCACAGAATCTTCCAGTGCCTTGCCACTCAGGGAAAGCTGGGTGTGACCGAGTAGGTCCAATGGCTTGAGAAGGGTCGTTAGGAAAGTGACGGGTGAGGCTGCTGGGGATTGCGATGTTTGGATGGTCCGCAAAAGTTGAAGTGAGACGGTATCGTAGATCAAGATGTTTCCTTGCTGTGTTCCAACCAGGAGTTTCGAGGTCAGAGATAGCGCAATGGTAATGATCCGTGACCTATCCTAATCGTTATGAGGTAACCTTGGGACGCTGGAGGCTCTTACCCAACATTAAGGACATTCTCTGTCGATGTTACTACGTCATGTAGTTCCCCTATAGATCCAGTGGCAAGTGCATAAAATGGAGAGTTGTCCTTCTTTTCAGAGTACATTCTCACAACGAAGACTTCTCCAGCATCCGTAGAAGTGGCCGCGAAGAAAGATCGTTCTAAATGATCGGCCACCAGATTTTCAATCGGGAGAGAAAACTTGAACGATACCAGGAGTGAAGCCGATGGATCTGGCGAGTCGGACGTCGTATGCGGGTCTATGGTCCACACTTTGACCGTGCTGTCCAAGGACGACGAGAATATTCGAGCTGAAGCGAGATTTCCAAACCCCACATATACACAGGTGATGGGAAGTGTGTGATCTGTGAGTGTTTGTAAAGGGCTGGGTACGTCGGCTTCATACTCGTAGTCAACTATTCTGACCGTCATTTAGAGCTCCAACGTCAGTCATGAAGACGTGGGGCAGACCTGGAGATTGACCAAATGCTTATTGATGAATCCTCACTGCCTGTTATGAACGTCTCCCCGTTTGAGTGGAAGCGAAGGGCGGTCACAGCACGATAGTGGGCGGCGAATGACTTGAACAGAGCCCCAGAGCCAACCTCCCAGAAATAAACTCGACCAGAAGCTGTTCCTGCAGCGCACCAAATTCCATTTGGATCGACGTCCAAACAGCTCACTTTTTCTGGGAGGACAAAGTTATGGAGGGGTTGATTCTACATGTAATAAAATTAGAAAAATATCATAATATAAGTAAAAGACTCTTCTTAAAAATACTTTTTGGAATGAGTAAACGTGCAGAAGAGGCTTATTTGCGGCGACGGAGAAGATGAGACCTCCTTGTCCATTTTTTGATGGTACTACGGCCATTGCTCGTGAGGAACCTGGAGGAATATTGAGGGAAGAAATGCAAGAGCCTGTTTGCGGATCATATAGCGTTGTTGTATCTGCTCCTGAAAGGATGAGCTCGTTCATGTTTCACGAGTGGCTTCCAACCTTGGACCCTGGTTCTTCAGCCTGCCGGCCACCCCTTCGGACGATGGCGGACACGATGCAGCTTCCAGCGACATTGATGGACTACAGCGAACACGACGTTGCTTTCTTTTTGTCAACGCTAGGCTTAGACCAGTACGAACAGCAAATCCTGGAACACGGCATCTCTGGCGAAATTCTACAGGCCTTGGACTCGGAATCCCTCAAGGAAATTGGAATCTTGTCCGTTGGACAACGTCTGGTGATCCTCAAGGCGGTTTATAATCTCAAGATTCGTGACGGGATTCCAATTGAAGCTGACCACTATGTTCCTCCTTGTGCGTTCTCGATCAAAAAACAAACCTCGATTCTTATCTACTTCAATGAAGCTGAATTACCAGATGCCAGCACGAATCCAACACTTGCCCAAATCCACCTTCAAGTGCAGCAATTAGGTCAGCTCTCGCCGCGGGCAAGTCTCTGCTACATGATACGCTAATCAAGCATATAGAACAACGTGTTGCGCTCCTGCAAGAAGAGAACTATCGATTACAAGACAAGGTTCAAATATGTCTCGACGAGGTCATGCCAAACTCTACGAGAAAGGACTTGAAACCAGAGGCGTCGCCCAATACACTGAGGAAACAACCATCATTAAAATGGGCACCTTACAAGGGCAGTCGCTCACCTACGAAGGGGGAGCACGAATCACCCGCGAGTTCACCACAAGCGCTTGAGCATCATATATCTGTCAGTCACTTCCCTCCATTCCAGTTAACATTTACTGACCACTCTTCCTGCACATTAGTCGTCCAAGCCGATCCAATCCCCCGAAAAGACACCCCGCAAGGACACTCCCCCCACCGCCGCAACGCCTTCGATCCCGATCTCAAATTCTGCCGCCCCTCAACGAAGTGGCTCTTCTCGCTCTAATGGTATCACCGATGGAAGTGACATTCGAAGCTTCAAAGTTAGTTTGGAGGACCCAGCATGGAAGGTGCTTCCGGCCGCTTTAAAGAAATACAAAATCCATAACGACGACTGGCAAAACTATGCAATGTTTATTTGTTACGGAAATACAGGTGAGTGTCTCTTCCGTGGATTGAAGAGGGAATACTCAAGGCTCTTTCCAGAGCGATGTCTCAGCTACGACGAAAAGCCATTACTTCTGTTCCAGAAGCTAAAAGAAGCAAAGAAAAACCCAGTATTCATGCTTAAGCACATTCGTGACATAAGGTCGCCAATTGCTGTCGCACAACAGAAGCAGGCCGCCCGAAAGGAAAAGGAGCGTCAAGCACAACTCAGTTCCAATGGGGTAGCATCAGCATTGAGCAAGACTTCCGCGGGAGCGGCAGTGAGATCTGGAAATGGTACATTAACGGTAGATGGGAGGACGCCACCTTTGGCGACAGCGAATCTTACAACTTCGGCTTGGCCCGATGTCATGTCCCCAATCACAGCGCATACAGAACAGCCTCCATTGCATGGTGACCCACACAGTCGTAACAGCCATGCAAGTGTGGAGAACTCCCATGGACCATCGCAGCCGTTGGCTATGCAGTCCTACGCGATTGCCATTTATCCCTATTCTGCCGAGCAGGAAGATGAGTTCGATGTGTCCATCAATGATACTTTCATCATCAATTCGAGAGCAAAGGGATGGTGGATAGTGCAAAAAGATCCTTCAGGGGCGGGACTTGGTGATGGCGATAACCGTCAGGGATGGGTCCCAGCTGGGTGCTTGTTGGAAACCAATGTACCAGTAGCACTGGCTATTCAAGACGCGGCCTCGAGAGCGAACGACCACTACAGCCGGTCGATCGAACCGGATCGAACTCCCATTATGCCCAGCAGTATCGTCAGCACTAGCTATCCTGGAATTGCGCTCACCGACTATCGGAAGAAAGGCGAGGAGGAATTGGATTTGGTTAAGGACGACGCTCTTCGAGTGTTTAAACGGTATAATCACTGGTCATATGTAAGTTTGATGTCTCCATTTGTCCCTCCCTTCACTTACATGACATCAGGCGGTCAAAGAGATCACCGGCGATCGAGGATGGGTTCCCTCTTGGTTTATCGGTAAAATTGGGTCAAGTGGACCGGGAGTGCCTCCAACGCCAGCGCCACACAATGGCGGGGGGATGACATCGGCTATCGTATCGGACGCTGATCTGCGTTATGCATTGGATGGTCCAGCAGCGAGTCCAGTTTCTCCCGGGTTCACAGGTCAACAGACAAGTGGAAATACACGCGGCATGATCTGATCGACTTTCTCCTCTGCGCGCGACATTACCATCCCACACCCTATCTTTGCTTTATGACACCCTTCGTCATCCATCATTCCTCCCTTGTGTTCTCCTTCCCAATATACTATACATGGCATTTCTCGCCTTTATTTGGTGATAGTGAAGATGATCCATCCCGTCCAACGCACAGTGCACATTTATCCCTCTTGCTCTCACTCACCCATTCCCTATCACTACGCTCTCTCATGGTGGACCATTCTCATTTTCACATCAGCACAGTTTTCCTACTCCAGTTTTGTAAGAATCTTGTCATGTGTCCTTTTTCAGTTCAAATGTATCAAAATTCATTCACGAATGTGTGTGTATTCTGGTGAGATATTCGTGAATTGCGAAGAATCATGAAACAGGAGACTATGAACATCAGCGATTTATCTATGATACAAGAAACCATAATATAATAGGTGAATGGCACGGAGGAGTAAGATGATTTGAGATATATGTAACAGGAAGTCAAGAGAACAGAGAACACGACTAGTCCGTATTAGAAAAATCAATATACTGATCCATCGAGGATGCGTCCATTTCATCTGGAGTATCGCGCATTTCCGGTGTTGACATTAAAGCCCGAGTTGCTTCGTTAAAAACCGCCGAAGACAAAGCAACAGGGGCTAATGGGACAACACTGCTCATCTCTGAATCGCTTGGGACCCCAAAGAGTGCTGTCTCCATCCCTTCCGGAGCCTCATTGACCCGGGCATGGTACATACCCTGATTCGTGAACTCAGTGGGGTAAAACTTCATTCGACCGGTTTTATGATCTGTTTTTCTACGACTTGCTGGAACTCGAGGCTGTTTTGTTGTAAGAACAATGGCTGAAGTCGTATGGTCCCGGAGCGACATTTTAGTTGAAATGGAGCCAAATCCTCCAATGTGTCGACTTGAGCTTCCAGCAGGGCCAGACCGAGTGCCAATAGTTGATGGTGTGAGGATTTCCAAGCGACTTTGTTGCAATCCCCTGGTTTTGCGCTGCGTGGAAGGTGGCTGCCTTATGAGTAGTCGAGGATCAATTGACATCGCCATAGATTCTCCTGATGCTGCATGTTAGTCAATAAACTAAAACTATAGAGACATGTTCACATACCATTCATACTGTCCACATCGGGTTCATCAGGACCAATGGACGCCTCTGACATCGTGGAGCTCAAATAGTCATGATTCATCTCCGCATTTTGGTCATCTGCTCCTCTGTTTGCCTCTTCATCTTCACTTGATTCATCCGTGCCAAGTTCAGAATGAATCTCATCTGGGTGACCCGCCATCTCTGCATGAATCCACCTCATTTCCTTAGAAGCCTCGTCTACAATCGATAATGTTATTGTTTATCCTGAATCAGTTGAGAGAAACCAATGCTCACAACGGTATTCCTTTGATGAATCGAAGCAGTACTCCGGTGGGTATTCCTCGGCATTTGGCCTCAATGGCGTGACATTTGGCTCCAATGCTGTAGCATTTACCGTTGATGCGTTAGCATCTGGTTCACGTGGGCATTTAGTGTTGGCCCAAAATGTCTCGAGTATTGGGAATCTGATGGATGGAGACTTAAAGGTTGACTCGGGTTCCAGGCTAGTGTTGAGGTGTCAGTGACCGGCGGAGTCTGTATCGGTAAGATAGAGCGACCTACGTATTATAATTCCGTGACCACCCCGCCCACTTACGTCTCGTGGTTAGATACCTTGTCCAAACTAATGTGGGAGGACGAACCTTTGTCCAATATTTCTGGTTTCAAGGTCATGAGTATTGGAAATGCACAAAGTATGTAATAGTTTACGCACCCATACTTTCTCGCCCTCTTCTTCTAATACAACAGCATACTCGATATACTCTGGGATTGCAGTCAGATTTCATACTGAAGGTGCAAGACAAATAGTGATGAAAGACTCACCTATCAGAAACTCATCGTCTGGATTCCATGAGATCTTGGTACTAGTTCGTCGCTTTCTTGGAATCACCGAAGTGACAGGGAACTTGTTTGGATGGAGTTTCTTCCCCTTTTTCTTTTCTTTTCTTGTATTTTTGCTGCGCATGTCGTTGTTGTTGTCCCGGTAATTGGTCCTCGTCAATTGTCAGTCTCGTCCGGTCTCGTCACTCGTCGCTGTCGTCCGGGTCTTGTCGGTTCTTCTTCAGTTTCTGGCTTTGTTTAAAGGCAGGTTTCTCGTCAGCTAGAGTCGTCGCGGAAACGCCTAAGACTTCGAATAGTTTGCAACACCCGGCCACAGGCTTTCTCGTCACTTGTCTCTCGTCCAGGTCTCTTTGTATCTTCGTCGTTCGCTAGCGTTGTTGTAGGGCTCTTTTATCGCTGATTCCAGTCGTCACGGGAAAGTACGAGGCCTCGAACAGCGTTTAAAACGGTCGGCCACAAGAAATCCTCCTCGTCCTTGTCGGTATCGTTCAGGTCTCGTCCACCAGCGTTGTCCAAGCTCTCGTTTCTCGTCGACTATAATCGTCGCGGAAGGGTTCAAGAGCGTTCACAACATCCCGCCCACACCCCGCGAGGCACTGTATGTATATGTGTATGTGTATGTGGAGCCTGGCCGTTTTAGCCTTTCTGCTCTTGCCATCACACTCTGATGTCCCACAATGGCAACCGTCATCCGTCCAAAAAACCAAAACTCGCGGGAGTAGAACCCGTTTTGGGGTCTACACGGTCACAGTCCTCAACCGGCAAGGCGGCGCAGAAGAAGGCGGCGTTGAAAAAGCAGTTGGTTAGACAGAATGTCGAAAAACCGATACGAAGAAAAAATCCAGAGGACGGTCATCCGTCGTCGAAGGATAAAGGCCAAAAAGCGACGACTTCCAAGTTGTCGTCTGTATTGAAAGTACCGACCAAGGCAAAAGACTCGAAGATGGCCAATGACGGTGGACGTCTGCTCGTGGTCGCAGGATGCTACGAAAAGATTTTGTACGGGTTAGAGATCGATCTACAGAGGAGGGAAAAGGGAGAAGAAGGAGAGGAACGCGCAGGGTTCACCCCAGTTTTCGTCTTCCCTGCACATATTTCGTGCGTAAAAGCAGTGGCTGCGAGTCGTCCTAGTGGAAAATGGCTCGCGAGTGGCGGAACGGACGAATCGATCAAAATATGGGATCTACGACGAAGAAAAGAGCTAGGGAGTCTACAGCAGCACCAAGGTACGGCTCTCGATACGATCAACTGTTCCTCCTCGTCCCTCTTCTTTTACTGACTGGGCATGTTCATTATTAGGATCCGTGACACACCTTTCGTTCCCAACTCGCACCCATTTGCTCTCTGCATCTGAGGATGGCACCATCTGTGTCTATCATACGCGCGATTGGGCAGTTTTAGCTACCCTGCGAGGACATAAAGATCGCGTGAACGATGTGGCCGTTCACCCATCAGCGAAAGTTTGCCTCAGTGTAGGAAAAGATAGGACGTTGCGCATGTGGGATCTGATGAGAGGTAAGGGGAGCGCTAGCGTCAAGTTAGGTAAAGGTATGTGGTGTTTTATTTCTACAGATTGAACACATTGCGTCTAAAACAGAGAGTTCAGAAGGAGAAGGTGTTCGATGGACCTCTTCAGGGACTCGGTTTGCCGTGATTTCTGCATCAACTCTGGATATATACTCGACAGTGAGTTGTACTTTCAGCCAGTTTCAGAGTTTGAAGGTCGTTAACGTCACGCTTTGATTTAGAAAATGGCCTTACTGCAAACAATTCATCATCCAGCTCGAATACAAGCGATTCATTTCTGTCGAGATCAAGCGGATAGAGAATTTGCACTTATTGCTGCGGAAGACAAATTAGTGACCATATATCTTTTGCCTTCTCTAGTAGAGGATGCCGGTGATGGCGACGAATCATCGATACCCATCGTAGCTACCTTAAATGGGCATACAAATCGGTGAGTACGAAGCTTCTCGATTCATTGGCTGGCTGAAGGACAAATATCTGCATGGCAGTGTCAAAGCAATAGATTCGATTATCATCCAAAAGACGACATACGTTACCTCCGTCTCATCTGATGGACGAATCCATCTGTATGACTTGACGGATATTTTGGGCTGGACTGGACAATCTGACCCTCTCTCTGCCGACCCAATGGCTGTGTATGACACCAAGGGAAGCCGACTTACATGCGTGACAGTCACAGATTGTGGGGACACCGAGATGGCCAACAGTGACGGTTTACCGCGCAAACGCAAGCACACAGACGAGAGCGAGGGAGATGAAGAAGAGGAGGAGGAGGAGGAAGAAGGAGAGGATATCGATGGAGATGATTAACAGCTTCACTTCACAATATCCGTTCGTTAATTGCTTTCATATTCGCATCGGCGCATCCCTTCATTCCGTTCCTTCTTCCTCATCAACTGCCGAACTGCTGCGCTGCCCAGTAGGTTGCGATATTCCTGTCCTCTTCTACAAAACGAACGTGAACCTCCTGCGGAAACCAGGTACACGGCCACTGTTCACTCTGACCATTGCAAGAGGGACCCGGGCTGATTCCGGATCATAGGATACTTTGCTTTGGGCCCTCTTCGGTCATAATGGCAGTGAGCCCAGTAGTCCCGATAAATGACGGGAACGGAAGTAGACGGCCTATTTAGCCCTGGCCTTCAGTAGTAGAAGTAGCTGTTCCCCTCTACCTTGCACTCCTTGCACCTTGACCTCGACCATTGCTGTAAACTAAACCGTCGATCTTACTATCATCGTTCTTTCTTTGTGACCGGAGAGAACAATAATGTCTCTCGATCAGAACTTATTCACGCTCGCCATCGCCGGCAGCACAGAAGAACAGAACGCGTTGGATTTGACCGATCCGAATACGGGTACGATCCATTATCGAAAGCGGGTGACTACTGGAGACGCAGAAAACCCATATTCATGGGGATTATATGGTGAGTTTCCCGTCTTCATCGCACATTCGTTGGCTAATGCCAAGGGCCTCCTCACCAAAGATCCGCTGTCTGGTGGTCTGCTCTGTACTGTAAACGCTCCGGCAGCATCTTCGAAACAAAAATGGATCGAATTGCATAACCCGGACGTGAAAATCGAGCTCTCTTTCACGGGATCCTTGTAAGTCTCGAATATCGGCGCCTGTGCATAGACTTGGGCTGAGCGGTTTTCTCTTTCTTCAGTACGTTCAAATGGAGTTTTGATTGGGAGGCGTACGTCGTTATTGTTTCTCTTCCCTTTATGGTATTGGGTTCACCAGCTGACAAGTTATATAGGCATACGTTCGAGTGGCGGAGGGAGAGTTGTTACTTGATACGCAAGCCCGACCCACCAGTACAAGTTGGTCAGTAGAATAGGATAAAGGGACATCGTTTCATCCAGCTTACCGAGACTCCAGCTGTAACACGAGAGCCAGCAGGTCGGATCAAGACTTCGCAGGTCCAGCTACTAGACTACAACCTCAACAGGTACGTGCCGATCAATGGAGCTTGTATTTAATCTCATCATTGTATAGATTCGACATCGATGACCGGAAAGGTAATGTTTTACCGCCATTGCTTATCCTTCGAGGGCACTCATCGCCGAGCCAGGTCTCGAAATTATCATGTTGGCTGCTCTTTTAAGCTTTCAAGATCATTCAGAGGCTCTCAGAAGCAATACTTCTGCCTCAGTTTCTGTACCTCCTAGCAGACATAACTCCGATGGACCAGTGGCACCTCCAACACCAAGCAAATCTACATCAGACGGGATATCGGCAACCCAAACGATCCACAAAAGCCATGAAAATGATGTTTTCGTTGGCGATGATGGGAGTATAGAGGGTTACGCGAATCATTGCGTACAACTCCTCAAGGTTCGCACTTCACCAGCGCTCTATTTATAGTGAATGCTCAATTTCTAAATAGGATCCTTCGATGCTGTATATTATCCTAAGATCCCGCTCACCAGAGTATGTCCCAAAGGTGATACAAGTAGCCGAAGCGACCAAACGATTCCATTACAAGTCAGGAGGGCACAACGAAGAACTGTACCAATACGTGTCAATGGAGGATAAAAAGCCAGAAAATGATGGTCCGAAAATTATCAAACTGGACGGGGGTTCATCGAAGAAAAAGGAGAAGGAATACAGACCCCCACAAGCTATTACAGTTCATCTGAGCAAGATTCCTATGCCAGAGTTGCAACCAAAGGCCCCAGAATCCTCCAAGGCGTCCAACTCGCCACCAAAGCAATCAGCGGCGCTTCGCCCTCCTGGCAAGGGAGGTCGCACACCATCTCCTTCAAGGCCAGGCGACGCATCCTCGTCGTCCGCGCCTCCTCATAAAATCTCAAAACCCCATCACGGTAATGCATCGTCGAGTCCATATAGCTATAACATGGCACTTTACCCACCGACGGGTCCACCACCGAGTTTGTCATCGGACAAGCCCAACAAGCACGGAAAACAACAGAAGCATCAAAAGACCCATAGCCCTAGTGGTTCGAATCCACCCCATCAAACTGCACCTGCAGGTCCTGCATTCCCTACTCCCTATGGATCGTCTTCAAAGCCAACGCCACCGCTGACGAACCCCGGGTTCACTTCTCCTTATCCTTCAGCGCCAAATCCTTGGACTACAAGCTCCAGTGGTGGAGCGATGAATGCCCAGCGACCACAATCCCAAAGTGGACAACTGACGCCTGGGTCGTATACATCATACAATAGTTCATCATCGTCTAGCAGACCCCAAAGTGTTTCGTATAACAAAACTTCATCGCCTGCTCCACTACAAAGTACTTATAACAACCCCCCGCTTCAAAGTACTTATAACAACCCTCCGCTTCAAAGCACTTACAACAACCCTCCACTCCAAAGCACTTATAACAATACACCTTATAGCAGCACTCCGTCGTCTAGTACAGCACAGGCTTCATCTCAGCAGTATTTCGGACCACCCCCTGTACCTCCTCCACCTTCCAGCACTTCAGGCCAGCCAGCTCAGGGACCGTCTTCGATAGGGACTACATTGACGAATGGGATTGCTTCGGTCGGATACTCGTTATTGGATAAGCTCACTCATAAGCAGACCATACAGGCACCTGCAAAGCCGTAGGTCGAGAGGGATTTCGCATCATGGACCTTGCTTGGCGAAGGACAATTCTTGCTTTCCTTTTTTTCATTTTTTTTATTGTATGCAGAAATGTACCTGAAGATTTCTTTGCGTGTTTATTCCATTTTACTCATTTTTATCGATGTTTTCGATAGGATGTTTGAGCGGAGTTTGAAATCGAACGTTGCCCTTCGACCCCAATGTTACCTTTCCTACTTCCGAGACCGACGTCTGGTCTCAAACCTGCGTTGTACCCGTCTGCTTCCGTTTTAACTGCGCTCTGTCGTGTTCGACAGCCGCGCAACGGCTTTATACTGCCCTCATCATGTTCGCGATCTTATGCTCGGGAAGCAGATGAGGAAGGGGACGAGGAACTGGAAGGAGGAGAAGGAGATGAAACTGGACTTAGGGCTAACAATGAACATACTCGTTGGCTTCAGACTGCAGGCATGACTTTTCGTCGACCACGAGATGATGGACCAAATTGGTTAGGCGGGAGTGTGGTACGTAAAACTCTAGATCAAACAAGGAAAATGGAATTGTTGTTGATGTTCCTTTTACTCCCCTCTCTTCTTTTCTGGTTTGGTGATATAGCCTTTTCCGATGAACCCCTCTTTCAAACCCCCGCCTCCTATCAGTGACAAGATGCGGACACAAATTTTCGGTCTTTACACACAGAACGATTACAATGAAGAACGGCTGAGTGCGAAGTTTGGACTCTCTGTCAGTCGCGTCAAGGCCATCTTGCGACTGAAGAAACTTGAGCAGCTATGGGTAAAGGTGAGCGTGAACGATATCATCTCTCTTCCTCTTTATGATGAGCACAAAAAATCGATTAGTCTTTAAGACTTAACCGTGGTTAAAAACCTTTTTTACATGCATGGCTTTCTGAACCTGTTACTCGTACTCGCTTACTCTGAACCCACGACTGACTCTCCCTTAGGTTGGTATCTTTATTAACAATATTCCCATGATGATCTCTATGACACATATTTCGACGAGACTCTACCATGGTCGACTCCAATTATTTCTTCACTTGCTGAGTCTTCATGTTCTTTGAGACACATAACTGACAACTCGATTCTGTCACCTACGGTGTTATAACAGGAAGTGAGTGTCCTATTTTGAATTTTCCTGTGATGAGAACATATACATCATTCGCGAAACGAAAGACCGTCTGGGACTGAGAAATCCCAGATCGGATGGTTATACCCGTTTCAACCCCATCTGACGGCCTCCCTCCTTCCTCCATTCATTCTTTATCCCGAATCTAACTATCAAATCTAGAATCGAACGTGTCAGCACCGCTTCCAAGCAGATATGGAGCGATACCTTGGTGTCCAAGCCCCCTCACCGGGTAACCGCAAAGGAATGCCGCGAGACTTGGCGAGGCAAATCGATAGCGATGTAGACGTCCACGCTATAGGATCGTCTAATAGACTACAACGAGTCTTTTATGAGCTCGTCCCTGAAGGAGAGGTGATTCGCGTTGTGCTAGTTTGGTGTAGTACCCGCTTACGAACGCTTCTTCACAGGAACCACCACTTGCGCAGTATATGGATCTAGCCGAAGCAACGAAAGAAGAGGCTGCCGGGAATGGTGCAAAGAAACGCCATGACTCTCGGCCAAAGAACCTAGTGGTCGCACCAACATCACAGACGGACTCCAATGGGAGGCCCTTCAAATCTGCCACTAGGTATAGATGGTTCTATCCTGCCAAGGCGGGTCGTGCGCCTTATACCTTCATCGACGTTGGGGATCGATATAGAAAGGCAGCTTCTACACCCTCGAAGCCCAAGGGATCTGACACAACAAAGCAACTAGTGGAGTCCAAAGACAAACTCGCGTTGGCACAGGAGGAGTTAAAGCAAAAGCGCGATCAATTCAAGATTGACGACAAACTGGCGAAGCAGGAAGCTATCAAATTGAAGAGAAAGGCAATGGCTCAACAAGAGCTTGCACTCGCTCAGAAGAAAGTCGGAAAGGTCGACATCAAGTTATAGCATGTAACCTCTCTCGTTTTGGTCCATTTTGGTTCCCACAGAATATATAGTAGAAACTACACTAAACTGTACATTGTAAGATTGCAAATTCACGAGTCCACTGGATCATATGATTCATTAGGATCTGCTCGTTGAAGCCATTTCCTTCTTCCATCCGCATCACGTAAGAACCACTCCCAGGCGGCAATATCTGGGGACCATCGGAGATCGCCAAACGCATCCCGCCCGACAAACGAACACTCCCAGACCCTGCGCATGGGGTTGTGTTCACAAACACCTTTACCCAGTATCTTTCCCCCAACCCGGACCGGAATCTCCACTGGAAAACTAGTCCTATCATACCGCGCGAAATCCCTGATCTCCGGTCGCACTGTCCATTTACTCTTGACACTGTTCCAAATGATGCGTGAAGGAGGACAATCGGTCGCATATGGATCACGAGGAATCCATTCGAACCTGTCATCGACTCCGAGAACGATTCTGCCTCTCCCTTGTAGCTGATAAGGGAGGTGTGACGGGAGGAGACGGTCGATGGAGAGATCCGGAGGATTGGACTCGTCCTCTTCACTGTCGTCGGAGCTTGAGTCACTCTCGACCACGTTCTTTGACAACTTGTCAAATGAAGATCGAGGGACAATACTGGTTGACATAGGACGAGTCAACTCCTCTATTGCCACTTTCCACGGGGGATCTGGAACAACAGGCTTCTCATCTTCACTATCACTCTCATCTTCGATCTTGATCTGACCAAAACGTTCGAAAACCGGTCTCAGAGGCGTAAGCATGGGCCTTTGGCCCGCAGTCGCTTGTCCTGTAGGTTCGAATTGCATAGATTCATCGAGAGGATCCTCAGATTCATCGATGATGTGCTTTTTGATCCATGCTTGAGAGAATTCTAGCGTCGAATCGACTCCACGATGATTTCCTTGCATGCGATCGGTGTCCGAAGGTAGAAGATGGAATAAAACAATTCGCTCGAGAGGGCGGCTTTTGATCTTGACCTCTCCGGCCTTCAAGGCAGTAAACATGGCAAGACACGAAGAGTATGACCACCCTGTAGGTCCACTCTGGGCGTCTACTCTGTCCCGAACGACACGGGGTAAACATTCCCTGGGAAACCCCGAAATGAAAAGCCGTCGATGACACAGAAGCAAAGGTAGCGTAACCCATGGGAGGAGCACACTAGGGGAGGATAAACCTGCAGAATCTGACTTATGCGTTAGTGAATAGAAAGTAAACGAAAGACAGACATACCAAACAGCTTGATAAGGGCTGGCTTAATCATCACTTCGATATTGCCGACACTGTCGAGACTGGTGCTTAATGACGGATTCAGTTTACCAATGAGTTCTTGATCTGAAGTGAGGAGACCCCTCGGTTGAGATGCTGATTTCTGCTGCACAGCTGGCGGGGTAGAGAATGAAGGAATTTTGGGCGGAGAGCTGTCAATTTTCGCTTGAAGATGAGGAGGAAGGCCAGGGGACGCGGTTTCGTGTTCTACATCAAATAAAAGGGATAAATCATAGCCAGAACCGGTGCCATCAAGGGAGACGATTTCAGCGGATGTGTCCGGTGTCTTCTTTCTTTGTTTTTCAGACCTGATAGGGGGTATGACAAAGGTGAAGGATGGACGCCTTTGTGGCTTGTCTTGGCCGGTCACCATGATTTCGTCTTCGTGGAGCTGTGGAAGGGCAATTGGTTCGACCGGATCAGGTACTGGAGGTGGGCCTAAATTATTCTGAGACGCTGTATCTTGAAGTAGTTTGGGTGTAGGTGGTGCTTCAGGCTGTATATCGTCGGGGAGATCGAGTGGTCGAGGTGTCTGCGGCGGTGAATGTCGATCGAGGGGTGTAGGAGGTTGAAGGAAAATCACCGGAGTTGGCAGATCCACGCGTGGTATAGAAGTTACCGTTGAGGGTGACTTGGGCTGCACTGGCGGCGGTTCGGATTTGGCCGGTTCGGATTTGGCCGCAGATCTTTTGTTGCCTTCAGTCTTTGATACCTGCTTTGGTTTCATGGACTGGTTGAAGTGCTTTCCTGTCTCCGGTATTACGATCTTCAGACTTGGACGTGAAGCTTGAGTCGGCGTGAGGGACAGCTCTTCGTCAGGTAGGTGGTCTGATTCCTTTGACACAATTGTATCTTCCATATGGGCGTCGAGCCAAGTATCGGAGTATCCACATGTTGAATCATAGAATTTTCCATCTACCCCAGAGGTCGAGAACAGTACACGTCGCCCTAGATCGAATTTAAGCAGCATTAAACCGGCTTTGTGATCACTTACCAGTGGGGCGAGGTAGTATCTTTACTAGACTCTTGTTAAAAGCCTCTTCCATGGCAACGGCTTGAGCTGGCTTCCAGTGAGGGGGGGAAGAAACATTCTTGACTTCATCATCGATCACCTTTGGGATGCAGGTATTTGGAAACCCTGTGATATAAAGCTTTTTCTGAGTGAGGAATAAGGGAAGGGTATTCCATGGTATCTTCTTAGTACCATCATAGCCACCATCCTCTGAAGCAAGTAGTTAGATGCGAGTTTATCGGGATTGGATGAGGGGCCTTACTTATGAGCTTGGATATTCGTGCCGTAACCCATTGAAGACGCTTTTCATCTGAGAGTATTGGAGTAGGTGATCGCCGTTGCTTTGATTCACCGTGTGGCCGTTTCACCGGCCTGGAATTTGATTCAGGAGGTTCGCTCCTCTTCCGCTTCTTTTGAGCCGCAGGCTTCGGTTCTTCAATGGACTTAGTCAACTCCTCATTTTTTAGAGATCGCTTTGGTTGAGATTTCTCTTGTTCCTGGGGCGACTCTTCCTCTGTCGATTCCTCAATGACAATCCAGCCTTTCCCAACCCGCTTGATGACGCCGCCTTCCTTCCATTTTTCTCCCTGTTTTAAATTCTGGATGGTACCTCTTGATTTATCAGGGGGCCTTCGAGGACTATTCCTCCGAATCATATATTCAGCGTGCCAGTCATTGTATCCGGAGGTATATTGGCCTTCTGAAAGTTTCTGCCGCTTTCGATAGGAGTTAAGCTGGCGGATGTCGTCCGAGTCTGATAGGAAGGAAATGTCTGAAAATGTTTCAGGCTCTCCATATTCAGGGGAGCTAGATCGAGAAGAGTTGCTACTCTCGTCTCCCATACTCGAGCGCGGTCGTTTCACGACAGGGAATTCTTTGCTCATATTTTCGTGTAGCCATCGGCTTGAGTAGCCGATTGTCGAATCGTACATACTCCCGTCTGGCCGCACCAGCTCAAAGAGTACACGCCTCCCTGAATGATATCAGCGTGGTACATAATCCAAAGGACATATATTACCTGAAGGACGAGGAAATATACTGATTTTTCCTTGGTCTATGAGGTCTACCAGCGGCTTCGAACGATTTATGCTCCATGTTGAGGGTGCACTTCCTCCAGGTAACTTCATTACTTAGTGATAGAAATGGAACACCGGAAAATTCACTCACTTGGTCATTCACTGCCTTTGGGGCGAAATCCTCTGGGAAACCGGAGATGTAGCGGCTTGAGCACGCGAGGCTCTCGCCTAGACGCGTCCATGGTATTCGACCATATGGAGTGAGCGGGATTTTTGCTTTCACTGGATGATATTCGACGCGTTTCTAAGCAGGGGCACAACAACACTCTTACCGAACATCTGTTCAAGCCGCTTGTTCAGCAAATCACGATAATAACCGCGTTCCTCTCGAGATGGTGCTTTACTTCCTTTAGGACGAGAATTTTCGTTGCTTTCTTCGTTGCTAGAGTGACTCGTACTCTCCTCATCATGATGACTTCGCGTCTTTGATCGACCTCCTTTAACCGTTGCTCCAGAAGAAGAGCTAGAATGCGATCCTTTTTCATCCGAAGAAAGAGATGTGAGCTCTGAAGAGGCTGAATGATACCGTCGCCCTTGCTCCTCCCCTTGCTCTCGCGCGCTGGGTGTTTTCTTATGCCGCTCACTTTTCATCGAATCAACCCAAGGAGCTGATGGAGGGGAGCTTGATTTGCTCATCGCAGGCCACGCTCGGTCTCGACGCGCCGTTGGTGGTTGCTATTTGACGAGAGGTGCCACCTTTGGTTCCTTCTACTCTTGTTTGCTGATGATCGAGATGCTTCAAACTTGCTCTCAAGCAGTTGTAGACCTTGTTTAATGATCACAAAGGCAGACTTTCTTTGGTTGTTCCTGATCGGCAGGGTCTGGGAGAGTCCAAGCTTAGAATTAACCACATCTATGGCAGCTCAATCAGTGCAACCACTGCAAGACAGCCTGGAGGCCCTAGAGAAAACTCTTGAACCTCTATTCGAGAAAGAGCTACACGAGTCTTTGGACGAAATGGACCATTTGGAACAAGCGAAACTATGCGCGACATTGCCATATGTCATAGACCAACTCCTCCTATGTGAGAGAAAATATATACCTGATTCATCTCTGATATAAGTTTTATCAGCTTTTTTACGTGCCAAGGGGATCAAGGAAGAGGATCAGGAGTTCGTCCACTCCGAACTGAACCGAGCAAAGGAATATTTCCGCAAGATACTATGGGCATCAGGGAGTAACACTGAAGGACGTGTCTCCGAACGTACGTTTGTATTCACGGATTTCCACCTCATTTTGTACTTATTTCAACCCCAGAGAACCTACGGGTCGATAAAGAGGCTGCAAACCGATTCATCACCGCTGCTCTCGCTGGGTTGTCCAATTCCGAAAAAGAAGAACAAAGCAACCTTGGGATCGATGGTCCTACACAATCCTCTCACTTCAATTGGAAACCTCGCGAGAGGGGACCAGATGAACAAACTCCACAGCTTGAAGGAGGGGTACATACCCGATTTGCACATATCAGTTCTGTGCTTGAGGAGAGCGATAGCCAGGACTCTTCCGTAGATGAGAATACTCCAGTCCGGGTGGCCCCTCCAGGCGAAACCGATAACAAGAAAAGGAAACGACCTCCGATGGATCCCTTTTCTGGTGAGAGCATTCCTCCTCATACTAGACCGTACTCATCCTCACTACTCCTTCCAGGTTATGACATGCCGAAGGGCAAGCCAAAAAAATTAAAAGGCAAGAAGCAAGACAATACCAATTCTGTGATCAGTCCCGAACCAGATCTTGTCGTTAAATCGCTGTACATGGACGTGGACAATGGTGCATCGGGTGTCAAGGAAAACGATGTAGAGACGGAAGGTCCAACGGTAGGCAAAAGTTCAAAGAAGAAAGCTAAGAACCATGGAAAGCCGAAGTGAGAAACCCCTGCTGCTACTGGTCCTCCAGTCCTCCAATTCATCTGGGGCGATCTCCTGTATATTACTATTCGACCATATTTATGTTTGGATAAATGTCACCAATCTAATAGTTTGCTCTCAGACTGATTGATATTCAATAGAAGAGACCGAAGGTTTCTGCATGCAGGTACGGTAATTAAGGTCAGAGTGGCGAGGTGCATGACTTGGAACTACTCAGAATGCCTCCAAAATCTATTTATCGACAGTCAGGCGCAAAGAAATTTCAACTCGTTCATCGCTCGCAACGAGACCCATTGATCCATGATCCAGAAGCGAGCAAATACGTTTTCAAAGAGCTCGAGACGAAAATTTCCAAGGTGGGCCTTTGAGCGTTCTCAAAAGAAGACAAATGGAACGATTTCTATAGGGAAAAGATTCCCAATTTCAGGGTAACGGCTCGGATGTAGACGATAATGACGATGGTTTCGTTGGAAAAGCGGCTCTCTATGGCATTTACTATGACGACAGGGACTATGACTATACTCAACATTTACGAGCCATCGGAGTCGAAGAGAAAGGAGTAGAAAGTATTCTGATCGAAGCTCCCGAAAAACAATCACGCAAACCAAAGAAGTTCTCCACATCGGATTTGATCCCTCAAGAAGTACTACCCTCTCAAAAGGAACTCCCTCATACGTATGAGTCTCAACAAGCTATTCCCTCGTCGATTTCTGGTTTCCAGCCGGACATGGACCCCCACCTAAGACAAACGTTAGAGGCACTGGACGACGAGGCATTCGTTGATGACAATCTCGACGACAATTTCTTTGGAGATCTATTAGAAGATGGAGAGAGAGATGAAGATGAAGATCCCGAATTCGAATTCCACGAGAATGGCCTATCGGAAGATGTAGACGACAACGAAAACGAAAAGGCGGATGACGAGGACGATTGGGAGACGCGATTTGCAAAGTTCAAACTTCAGCAGAAGAAACGGATAAATGAAGGATCGATCTTGGAGGGAATGTCGGAAGGAGGTGATACTCTTGGTAGGCTGCCAAACCTTTCTGTTGCAGGAGCGAAGAAAAGAAAGGGAAAGGGGACATCCGACGCATCTGGATACAGCATGAGCAGTTCGTCCATGTTTCGTAACGAAGGCCTGACTCGATTGGACGAACAGTTTGAGAGGGTGAGTCCTTCAGTTTCCTTCTCTTCCTATGACACCGACTCATGCTCCTCACGTATTAGTTTGAAGCGGCCTACGCTTCAGACCAGATGGAAGAGGATGAAGAAGACCTAGAGGACGATTCTGACGACGCACCCCCTTTGATCACTACGAGAGAGGATTTTGATGCAGTCCTCGACGATTTCTTGGCTCAGGAGTCGGTAGGAAATAAACTAGTCCAAAGACTAGAAGGCAAGACTCCTCAAGAAAAGCTGAACACCCTTCGACGAGCTCTGATGGCGGAAGATGACAGAGATGAAGAGAAGGTACGACGAGAAGCACTTCTCAACCGCGAAGATAAGGAGGTCTCGGCCATGCTCATGCCAGTAGACATTGACCAAGAGAAAGAAAGGTGGGACTGCGAGACAATCCTAAGTGAGTGGGAGATGGCTTTACAAGCATTTGATTTCTGACACACATTTAGCCACCTACTCGAATCTGGAAAACCATCCTCGTCTTCTCCGCCTGACACAGTCGAAACGGACAAAGAAGATTTTATTGGATCCAAGGACTGGCCTACCATCGGTCGCAGAGTCCGAGGATCCAGAGCGGGAGGAACAGAATGAACACAGTTCGACGGAAAGCGGAGAGGATGTTCCAGGTGAGTATTCCCCTCAAACTTGCAGCAAGGGCCAATCATCCCTGCAGCCAAAGGAACAATTACGCGGCCCAAAAATGAAACAACTGAAGAGAAGAAAGCCCGTAAGCAAGCGATAAAAAAGGAGCGTCAAGTGGGTGATCTGCTTGTTTGTACGTTATGACCATCTCTAACTTTACTTAGGAGCGTCGCCAACAAAAGAAGACGTCGAAAGATGTATTCGCTCAGGAAAGAAAACAGCAACACAAGTCTCTTATAGCGCAAAAGCAAACTGGTATTCGCAAACTTTGATATTTGTTTCTTTGACAATAAACGACAACTTTGGGCGTTGAGATGTGGACTAGCTTGAATTTTCGTCTGGATGAAGGTCGACTGATCAGTACCTTCCGTAATTATTATTGTCATCATCGTGGCGTTTTCCGTGATGCTTCTTCCTGTCGTCGTCATCGCTATCGTCCTGGTCTTTGTGTTTCTTTTCGTATTTCTTGCGACGTTTCTCTTCATCACTGTCATCTATTGACGAGGATCAGCAGATGTTTTGAACAATAAGATATCGTCATTACCATCACGAGAACGAGCACCATAGCCAGAGCTTCCTTCCTCCCTGCGCCCTCCATATCCTCCACTAATATTCATCTTTTCGACACCATACGTATCATCATTGTCACGGCGTGATCCACTGCCATATCCACCAGACCCATGTTCATCGCGTCGTGACTCCTGTCGGCCATAACCGGAGCTCTCCTGCTGCCCTCCATACCCTCCAGATTGGCCATAAGTATCGCGACCACCAGAACCATAAGTGTCACGACCGCCAGAACCATAATTGTCGCGACCGCCAGAACTATATTCATCCCGTCGACCGCCAGAGCCATATTCATCCCGTCGACTGCCAGAACCATATTCATCCTGTCGACCGCCACCTCCACCACCGTATGACGTCTGGTGTTCCTCTTGCCGTCCATATGATTGACCTTGATGATGATCACGGCGGCCAGAGCCTTCGCTTTCGCGTCCGTAAGCATCTTCGTGCCCACGACGAGGAGTGTCCTCAGACTCATAGTCATTTCGCCTTCCACCATAGGAGGCGCTGGCACCCCCATATTGAGTCTGCTGAGAGCTAGTGTTGTAGCTGTCACTTCGTCCACCATACTGAGTTTGTTGGGTACGAGAAGTATGGGAGTCATCATCATCTCTGCGACCATAAGTAGAACCTCCACCACCGTACTGGGTTGCCTGGGACCCTCGGTTGTACGAAGAGGAGTCGTCATCTTGTCTACCATAAGTCTGGCTTCCGTGCTCTTGCTGTCCCGTTCGGCCACCATAATCTTGCTGTTGGCGCTGTTGCTGCTGCTGTTGGGCCTGGCGGAGAGGATTTCCGGTGAACTGTTGTTGTTGTGGTTGCTGCGAGTGTGACTGATACTGTTGTTGTTGTTGCTGTTGTTGGTATTGTTGTTGTTGACGCAGGGGATTACCACCACCATATTGCTGTGCTTGTCCACTAGAGCCATAGCCAGTACCACTAGAGCCATAGCCGCCGCCGCCGCCACCACCACTACCGCCGCTACGACCTTGTCCACGAGAGTGTTGCTGAGACCCAACGGTGTGTGAATGCATAGGGGTACTATCATTGGCACCGATCCTCTTATTTTTGCCATCTCGTACGCATTCCTATCAGATTTATTAGTCCCGAGTTGCGATCGTTCAGCAGAGACACAAGGGAAACCTTCTTGCCTTGTTCAAGCGCCGAATCGTCTCCCTTTGGTCATTCCCGAGACCTTCGTACCATTTCCTCAGCGTCTGTGCCATAGCCATTTGGATTTCGCATCGTTCATCAGCAAAGTAGGGATGATGAAGTGCCTTGAGGATTTCTATACGACATTTGGATCATATTTTAACATGACATATCAATAAGCGCGTACCATCAATAGTTTGCCTGACGTCGACGCTATTATCGCTCCAGGCAGCTACAATCTTGTTTACGGCGACTTCGACGACCACCTTTGCGATCTTTCCAGCCGGATCATTCAGAACGTTGTCAAAGTGATCCTAAAACGAGCGATGAGCACAAAACTTCGAATCTACAAGCTCCTCCTTCGTACCTTGCTCAACATGGAGTGGGAAGGATCACTCGCACTTGCGTTGTCAAAGACCTCGTATTGATCGTCCTGATCGATGACGAGGCGGCTTCCGCTTCCCAGACCCTCGCTGACTTTCATCAAGACGGGCTGAAGAGTTTGAGCCATCAACGACCAAAGGATAAAACTTGGAGGCACAACAGACCTTGACGTATGGCTCAATAGTCGTGTATATATCTACGTTTTACGTTGGATAAGTACCTTCAGATGGATGCTTGAGCGAGTGGAAACCTGAATACGCACAGACGTTCAATGCAGCAGTAAGCTCTTCCAACGTATTTTCCAACCCCGGGATTTTCTCGATAGCAGTAGAGACCTTCCTCATGATAGTATCTCTGTCCAGGGTCTTAGCACTCATGTGGTGCATCGAAGAGAGACACTAACCGCCAAACCATGATATCCCAAAGCGTTTTCTGGACTTCGTCCGTCGTATAGTTGTCAGGGTTGAAACTATAAGCCTTCTTTTGGATCTGCTCGGCCTTGTCGATCTCATTCCCGGTATCGCCACCAGACGCGTTCACTTGGCCTAGCAAGGTTTTGACTGTCGCAAGTGAAGACTGCTGGCCCTGAGCGTTTGCTATCTTTTTGGAGAGTTCAGAGACGCTTGATTCGGACAATTTGTCCCCTGCCTTGAAACAAAAAGTCAATTTTGGACGTTCATTAACGGATAGGCTTGGCCTACTTCTCCCATCACGGAGAAAACTATACGCGAAGACAAAAGGTTAGAGGACTTGATTTACGAGTGCAAAGAATGGGCATACTGAAATCAGCGGATCCAAAGCTAAAAAGAAAGATCTCAGAGTTTTGTAGTCATTGTCGAAGTTGCGACTCACGTTCCAGTGACTAGGGGTGGCACTCGCTGTCCACCTGGCGCATTCACAGTGGCACCATCTCCGACATGACAAAACACTTCGTTGCATCCCAACTTTCGCAAACTGAGTTCGATCCAGTTTGAGTGTGCAAGCAAATCTTCCAACGTGTGGAGGGCGCCACCCATGAGACGATACGCCTCGTACAACTCGGGGCTGCGGTGTCCACCAGACTGACGGGCGAGCTGAATCGCCTTTTCGAGCGAACGACGGACGTGAGCAGCAGAGGTATCCCAGCCTTGGCCGTCGTTGGCAATGTAATTCTGGGTGGCAGTGTGAGCTATTTGCACTTTCTTCGTAAAGAATTAAATCTCACTTTCATCCCCGTGCGAGAGTCAATTTCGAGTTCCCGAGGATCAACAGGGGGTCGGAGATCTCGATGATACTTGCGCGGATCCTCCTTTCCACCATACCCTCTGAGTGATGTCAGTGATCGGAAAAAGAACTAATAGATGTCATCTGACTTTGGATTGTCTGTAAATTGAATAGCCGTCAATACCGTTGATGTATTTGTTTGTGCATGGAGAATGCTTACCCTGGTATTATAGAGGGGAAACGTGAATGAATAAGCTGAGAATAATCAGGGTAAGATAGGGGCGCACGATATGTTCTACCGGGAGGTAGACGCCAAGTTTTTGAGATTTGAGCTCGAACTCTTCCGTGGCGTAACCAAAGGTCTACGAGCGAACGATGAATCTTGAAACTAAACACTTAGAAGCGAGTGCTGACCATGAAAGAGAGCACGCTAAGCAAGAGAATGATCGTCTCCGCCGTCGCATTTGACAATCCGGAAATATCCATGGCTTGTGCTATGTTGATGCTCAGCGACGGTTTCCCTGAATGAGGAAGAACTCACAGTAATCGCGTAACCAGTTACCCTGGGTCCAATGAACTCAGTAATTAAGGCGATATACACATATAAGCAATGAAGGCATACGAAATAAACCCGATAAACGTCTGCCTTTGTGAACTTTTTCTCACCGCCACCCGAGGCTAGGAATCCGACGGCAGCGCCGATCAAGGAGCCGCCCGTCTTTTGCCCTTTCCATCTTACGATATCGGAGAGGATGTTCTCTATGTCTAGATGACGGTATGCCTTGTCTGTTCGAGTGACGTGCGATTCAAGTCGTGAGTGGGACAAGAAGGACAAGGAGCCTAGTTAGCATACGTACCAGAGAGGAATGCGTAGTCGGGTATTTCTCCTGCTCCAAATGCTGATACGGAGGGGAGAAACGCGAGAAGGCAGACGGTCGCAAGTAAGAATGTAGCTGAAGATATAGCCATTGATGCGAGTGTCGATGGAATCAAACGATCGATTCAACGCTGTGTTTATGTTGTTTTCCTTTATCGTTCAAGATTGTACAGACGGTTGATTGCTGATGGGCGAGATTAAGCTCAAGGGCTTGGGCGTAACGACTGTGCTGCGTCATCAGAGTGCCACAATGCATCAGAATCACGGGAATCGGTTTCAAGGCTAGCCGAGTCCTTGAGAGAACAAATTTGGCCAGCCCAGCCAACGAGCACACTCCCCAAACTCGACCCCAAACTGCCATAGATCCTAGTTTGAGTACAATTTAAGGTTACTGGCCTAAATGGGGAAGCGGGAAAAATTAGCCACACAGACCAGTAAGGCTCGAGATATCAGAAGCCCTCAGGCCTAGCAAGCGCTGCATCAATAATTAGCACAAACTGCTCTGTCATGTTATAGATATAATGTTATCAATCTCATATGCCAAGTTTTGTGCTGTAATCTCATGAAATCGGCCCACAAGAGCCCAGCTAATGGAAGTGACTACTTGGTTCTTGGGCCATTGACAAAACGATGAAAGAGGGAGGAAATTGTATTTAGAAAAATCTGAAAAGTTGCTGAACACTACTTTGCATCGAATAGTGACCAAATTAGATCAGCCATCCCAGTTAGGCATCCAGCTACCAGGCTGGTAGCTAGATGCCTAATATTAGTAATACAGGCGCTTGATCAACAGGATAAAGGATACACTGATGTGTAATATGGATAAGCAAACCCTGAAACAAGATGACCTTAACCTGGATGATATGGTTGTCTAGAAGGATATAGTAGTGATGGCACATACTTAGGCAGGGGCAATCAGAGTGAGCTGAAGGGGCAGTTAAAAGTCTTATTCCAAATTATCTAACAAAGCAGCTTCTTATATACCCAAACCCAACCAGGCTGAGAAGTCCAGAAGTTGGAGCTGTGGAGCAAGAAATTGCAGGATACTGGAGCAAAAAGAGTGATGTGGTGGAGTATAAAGTAGTGGAGTAATGGAGCAGAAGTAGAAGTAGAGGAGTCATGGGGTGGGAAGTAGAAGTAGTGGGGTCATGGAGCAGCTCTGTGGATTCCTACTGGGACATGGGTGGAGAAGATTCAAGCACTAAAATAAGAACCTTCTAAGTACAAAAAGGGCTTATTAATGTAATAGGAGTCCATGTAGAAACTTTTCCTTTTCCTGATGGAGGCGCTCTTTGTTGACAACCTATGCTCCTCATTACAAGAACTTAGAACCATACAAAGGATCCCTAGTAGTTCTCCTGGAGTTGTACAGCTGCCAGCTTTCGGAGTATCTCCTCCTGCTCCTCCCATGTCCTCCTACGTGTACTTGGCGCACTCCGGTAGGATGTCCCAACACTATTCCGCCTTTCCTGGCCTTCTTCATGACCTACATATCCGGTATAAACCCTTGGGCGCTCTCTTGATTGGGCAGGAGGACTCCCAGCTGTCTGTATGGGCGCAACGACTCGTCGGGGATGCGGGTGCACAAAAGGCTGGGGTGCACTGTATCTTGTCTCCTCTGGTTCTTCATACAGCGCCGGAGCTGCACCACGCCGAGGTGTACTCTGATTTGATCCATCTCGTCGCAGATTTGCCACGACCTCATGATACTCCAGTAACGGTTCCGGCAGTCGCTCATTGACCAAGTCTAACGCTCTAACCTCCTTGAATGGCGTCCCAGGTCGTACGTCTGGTCCACCCGTACCAAGCTCTTGTCCATATCCAGGTCGTTCTGTAGTCTTGCCGAGCTCTGAGGACATACACGTTAGGTTGATCCAGGTGACACGAGCCAGCTCTGGGGACTCTGGCGAACACACTTACCGCTTGCTCCCTCCGTCTCGTCTCGAAGTATCCTGTATACCTTGCGCATAGCACTCGCGTCTCGCTGTGGCTTCGGACGTTTATGATGCTTCTTTCCGCCTGGTCCGCCCTCGGTCGTTGGTGTGACAATCACCCGCCTTCGTCCATCAGCTAAAACGATGACATCTTCATCCTCCCATTCCATATCTGAATAGTTTGTCGGGGTATCCAAATCGGAATCGGATTCGTCATCGGGGAAGACGCTCATCAGAGTACGAAGCATCTCCGCGGCTGTTTCACACCAATAATTAGTGTCAATTTGCAAAAGTTCAAAGGTCATCACGAACCTTTTAGTGCAACAAATGGCATGCTCCACGTAAAGGCATCCGCGAAATTCGGTAGCCAATACGGGTGTTCCGTGTATTTAAACTGGCGAACGCTCATCTTTCCACGCTCGTACACCATGACAGCTCCTAGGTTGCCATAAAAATCGAGATAGTTGGGTGCACTGAATAACGTCATAAGGTGTGCACGCTGGTTGTTTGTCGTAAACCGTCGATACCTTATTTGATTGGACATATCAAGAAAAGTTCGTAATTCAGAAGATCTGAAATCCGTACCCTGATTCCTCCACCTCATGTGCACGAATCAATAGTGAAAGCCTGTTGTGATCCAGGAACCGTCGAACAGCTTTATACCTAAGATCATAGATTATTAGCGCACAACCAGTTCCGAAGAGATGTTTCTCACCCATAGTAGTAGCTACAACCTCTCTGCGGGTTTTCCACAAAGTCCACTTCATCGTGAGAATGGTCCCGAGCTGGATCACTCCATAGTAAATCACACATCAAACCCCTCGTCGGAGGTTCTTGAAATCGGTCTATCTGTTCGGTATTCATCAGAAAGGTGTGAAACTGGGGGTGTATGATTCATACTGCCTGTATGTCGTCGATCGTCTCCAAATGAGGTGATAATCCACCATGTACGCAAAAAAGTGTATTGTCCACAACTGCAGCCAGTGGAAGACAGTTGAAAGAGTCTAGTACTGCTTGATAGAGCGCCTCAGAGTACTTTCTCCGGCCTGAAATAAAGTGAACAGGGCTCAAAATGACTAAGGTTGAGATACTGACATTCTAATCGAAAGGTGAAGTAATCAGTTAGACGTTTGCATTCGTGGTTCCCCCGCAAAAGGAGAAAGTTGTCGGGATAGTTGATTTTGAGAGAGTATAGAAGTAAGACACACTTGGGCCACAAAGTAAGATCGAGTAGGGTGAAACAGAAAATATACTTACTTCGATGCCAAAACATCCTCGGTCAACATAATCGCCTATACCCGTTTAGCGCAGGATCATCGCGGAAATACTTGAGTCATACCGAGGAATAGGTATCGCGTCTTGCTCGCGCTCCCTCCAAGATTGGGGCTCATTAGGTGAACGAGATCAAACTAGTCAAAGCGATTAAAACCATTGATATTGAAATTAGTTGTTTACTCACATATTGCCCATGAATGTCGCCACAAACTGTCAGCGGGGGTCACGCGTGTGAGTATTCATATTAAAAGAGTTGAATATGGAACCGAAAGACCACCCACTCGTTACAGGAGACGTGACTTGGAGTACATTTTGCTCCATTCTCATGAGTTTGCTCGCCTCTTGTAATATCCACAGCGCATGGCGCTCATGTAAACGGCCTTCATGATAGAAATGACGCCGCAAAAAAGCAGAATCCGGCTTTTGTCCAGGAATACGCCAAAATTGTTCGTCCGTTGGTGGTGGAGCTGGAGCGGGATACTAGATATTCCAGGTGGAACAGGTGACGGTGGCGAGTACGAGCCCCGCAGGTAACGTCGAGCCATCGATAATGCCAAACGTGATTGTCAGAACGAGAGTGAACCATGATCATAGAACAGATAGATGTGTCTGTCGTAGAACGCGGGGGATTGATATGAGACATACCTTGGTCCAGCGCTTTGTGAAATCAAACGAACCATCTGGTCTATAGTTATAAACAATCTCGGGTCCATCAAGACTTATACCCGTTAAAGGGCCTTTATTGGACATTGTCGACATTGGCGTCCGTACCGTAACCACTTGTTGGGGTCAAGTTTAGGATTCGGTGTCTTTGCCTCTGATCAGAGGGATGAGGGGCATACGCTATGAAGATAAAACCTCTTCCAGGCCTTGTGGGCTCCTTTTAATATGCGACAGTATTTCAAAGACATATCATGGCTATCCATTCTCGATCTCCAGCCCGCGTTTGAAAGTGCCGGTCGAACCGTTTGGTGGCGTCTCCGATGAAACTACGGAGTGGGTTCAAGACGGAGCGAAAGATGAATAGAAATAACGTGTTTCATGAGAAAATCAAGTGATCTGCCACTATGGGAGGCTCTAGAAGCTGTGTGGGGGCGCAGGAGCTCGCCAACGCACAGAACGTCGAACAGGAGCGTCCACGACTCTTGGGACGCTCTTCACGTCGAGAACAGGATCCTCCGCAGCTGAGGGTTTCGACGGAGTTGTTATCGATGATGAAATATGATGAGGGTGCTATAGAGCCGGTTATTGAACGTGGACAAGGTCTAAGGAGTTGGCAAAGATCCAGCCACAGCTTGGCCCCCACCACACTGGAGGCGATGACAAGCTCTTTCACTCTGGCTCATTATAACCGAGAAAGGTTGATAGAAACGTTGATCTCGACGCATTCTCGAAGTTCTCAGCCTGGCTCTGCACCAACAAAGGTCGTGATAGGACTGCGATGATTCAATCCTCTGAAGAACACCCTCATCACCTCTTCTATTGTATCTTACCACGTAATCAACAACATACAGCGTCTAAATCAATTCGCCGTCCGAAATGTGAGGTAGAACCTCGCCGGTCGACTTCGTGGGCCTTCAGCTCCCGATACTTCCTACGTACTTTCGATTCTAAAGTCCGTTCGGAGCAATTACAAATCATAACGCCTCATGTGACGACAAGCATCCATCCCGTCCCTGTCGCGCGTTTAACCAACTGGCGATTCGTCTAGGGGTATCGTGAAGGCTATATGGTTGACAAGGGGGCTGTATTCAGCATTAATGCCTCGAAGAGGACCAATATGCGTAAAGGAACGTCGCTCGTGATGACTTCGCATTTTCGCTGGTACTTCGTCGGGAGATATCCCAACAGGACAAAGTTATAAAGAGGGGATACTCTCTCTTCACGCGTTGAACCGGTAAACCCACATCTTTCAGAAACCCTCAAAGATTACTGTGGCAAAGGAGAAAAGAGAGAGATGAAGATTGTCAGCCTGATTACCCTTGTATGTTCTGCGACCGCCGTTCTTGGGACGCGTCCGCCAAAGACAATACCACTCAAATGGGGAATCTTGGCATTCCCAAGATTCGTCGGACTCGATGCCTACGGACCGCTCGAGATACTGAACATCGTCGCATTCAACACACCCAACATGACACTCTCCATCATAGCTGAAACGATGGATAATGTACCAGCACATATCACGAATCCCACAAGTGGTGCCTTGACCTGGGTAAAGCCTACATATACGATCGACCAAGATCCCCCCTTGGACGTACTCCTCATTCCAGGGGGTCCAGGGAGTCGAATCGCATACAATAATACCAAAATCATCGACTACGTGAAGAGGACGTATCCCAAACTAAAGTATATCATGTCTACTTGTACCGGCGCGCAGGTTTGGACCTTTGATTACTAAGCAATCGAATCGTCAACTCACCCGAAGGTTTTTTTTTGTATGCAACAGATCCTTGCAAAGGCAGGAGTCCTCGATAAGAAACGGGCAACGACGAACAAGTTTGCCTGGGCGGAAATGGTAGCATCAGGTCCAAAAGTCAAATGGGTACGGCTCGTCGCAGCTTCTGATGGGATTCGTTTTCATACTCCCAACAGGTCCCATGTGCTCGGTGGGTCGTAGACGGGAACATCTGGACGAGTTCGGGGGTCACGGCAGGGTGAGCCATTTTCTATTTATTTAATTTTGTCATCCCATAGAACTAAAAAGGTGATTGTAGAATGGACATGACCTATGCCTTTGTCTCGCAATTGAACTCGACAATTGCCGATAAAGCGGTGAACATCATCGAATACGAGCCACACACGGATCCATCTTGGGATCCCTTCTGCAAGGTATTGCCCTCCCTCCCTCCCTCCCTCCCTCTCTCCCTCTTCCTCCTTCCTTTCTGATTGGATTCAAAAAACTAATCTCATTTCTTGGGGTAGATCTGGAATGTGACTTCTGGAGGAACTCCTCACACTATGACAATGTCGATGTAAGTTCTTAAAGGGGATCGAGGAAATGGGGGAGCAAAGTAATCTAGGAAGGATTCTGAGGGGAACCGTTGATCTTTCTTCCAAGATTAGCATGTTCAAAAATTATACATCCATCTATGAATCTGTCCTGGCATCATTGCCGGCACTCCCACATGACCCGGTGAAAATTTAAAAAGCTCACTTCAGGTTTAGCGAATGGATATTAAATTTCTATCATTAGAATGACAAGGAGTGAATGAGTACAATCAGCCGGATAGCGCGTCAGGATGGGAGGAAGAAAAATAAATAAATAGGAAGAAGGGGGGGTATCGACGCCCACCAGTTGAAGTGATAAATCAGAATATGCTGTATATATCGTAAAGGAGGGAATTAAGGGAGGTGGATATAGGGATAAAAGGACGGGTCGACAGCGATATCTCAGAACCCGCCTAGACAGGAATTGCTTCCAGGACAAGAAGCAAAGCTAGACGTGAATACCTGGTCGTCGTCGTCGTCGATGATGATCCCATCAACCGCTCCATGTTTGCTGCTGCTGCGATGCGCCTTCTTCAGACGCCTCGAGCCACGAACATTCGCAGCGGTTGCCTTTAGATATAACTGTCTGCCCTCTGCAGCAGAGGAACCTGATTCATCTTCCAAGTCGCTCGTATCCCCCCCGTATATGGGAGACCACTCAGCCCCAGCACCGATGGTGTTTCTTGCTGCTGCATCGATCGCCGAGCTTGGCCAAGTGCGGCTGAGGGGCAACCCGAGGTTAGCAGTGGAGGAGGGGATAGACCCTTCGGATACAGAGCTAAGAGACTTGTGATGAGTACGATGGCGATAACGGTGAGCGTCTAGGTCATCGAATGTGCGTCCGGGGCAACCCCTCTCAGGTAGCGCCAGTTCGTTTGTGAGCACCACGATGGGAGTACGATCGTATTCGATGCCTAGAAGAAGGGGGAAAAAAAGAAAAAAAAATACATAGAGGTAGAGAAGAGTGGATGTTTGAGCATTTACTGGAGCTAGAGAGGCAAAAGCGAATGCTAACCAGAGTAGCGCTTCGCCTCTTCAGATGGAGGCGGGAAATGGGCGTGTTTGGTTTGGGAGCACGCTGTTGAGACCAATTTCAAGGCCTGTTTGAGACATGGCTTTGGGATCACTGTTGCGACAGGTGCTCTCTTCGTTGCAGCGGTCGACATGGTAGATATAGATAACACAATGGGAGGAGGAGGAGGCGGCGGCGGGGGGTGTGTGTGTGGCAGAAAAGGATACAGGTAATAGTGGGCGCGGTGTGAGCTTGTTTGCAGAGGAGAGGATATACAAAGAGGATTTGGAATTATTTCGTGTTTTTTTTGGCGATGTTTTACAAATCCATGACGCAGTCGTGGTGGTGATAGTAGGAGTTCAAGGTGGATTTCAGCCGATTGACCACCGGATCTCGCCTGTCCCTTTTATATGTTTTACCCTCGGATCGGGTCTAATATAGGATTCCATGACGTTGTTCGGAATTTCAGTTGCGCCTCGTCGACCTCGTCCTTCCCCCGCCCAGCGCTCCAGAATGGTAGCGCCAGCCTCTCTCAATGCTCTCTTATTGGTCGGTCATCTCTTGCAGCTCAGGAGAACCGACTGTTTCAGGACATTTGTGCTTGTGGTGGCGATACCCGACAAGCGGTTGCTGGCCATTGATATCGATTGCTGTACAGAGGCATCCAGTGAGGAGCCTGTG
>WSTQ01000218.1:0-15358 GCA_019627725.1 Serendipita sp. 401 | reverse complement strand
CTCGTTATCAATTGGTCTTGTGTCCTCATTCGTCAGGTGAGGGCGGCCCCCTTGCCCATCTTTTGGTCTTACCTTCCACTCGTCTCAGATCAGATAGAGTATTAGACTATCCCTTTGCAGGTGTCAAATATCGTTGAGTATATGCGCATATATAACACATAATAGGAATTCAGAATCGGAGCGTCGCTACACACCTCCGGAACTCCGGTTCAGATGCAGGGGAAATCATCATCAAGGTCCTATCCGCTAAACGTTCTGTCATATTAAAGACAAGTAGGTGGAGCAGAATGATGGAAAGATGATGGTGAAGGCAACGGGAGGACAAGAAGAGGACAGGAGAGAGCAGATCGCAAGCCCGGGTCAAGTCGTTGTCGTCGTCAACAGATGGTTCACACACCATTGAATCAGTACAACGAGAAAATAAAACGTCTCAAATGAGGCTGGCTCACCCTCCTGGACCGTTCCACGTGTAATCAATAGTAGAAAAAATGAATTACTCCGATCCCTACTAAACTGAGGTGCAAATTGTACACGTAGTCATGGGGTGATATTCAGCCTTCCTGAGACATTGTCCAAACTGATGGATTCTGTTGGAAATAGCTGACCATTTGCTAGAATCTATGGGAAAACAACAGGTTAACAGACCCATTCTTTTGTTCCCAAGAACTCTCGGCAAGAAGAAAAACCTACTATGGTCCATAATACATTCTAAAGTGTCCTGGTCGATTCTTGCAACTGTTCGTGTAATTCTCATAAGCAGTAACTAGGTCGGCCTATTGGAACGAACCAGTAGGACCAGGTTTCAGTCTGACCCCTCTTTATGTGTATATAATACCATCTTGAGCCGGATTGATCCCATCAGGCAGCTTCACCTCCCTTCCCCAGACAGTTGGGGAGGATGTAGATAGAGCAACCGATTCCAATTTGCGCATTTCATGTTACCTCTGACCTTAGTGACTTAGTTAACGTTGAATACTCTCGCTCAACCACAGCAAATCCTCAATAAATAGGGTACTTTGAACATGCCTTCGAGAGGAGTCACAAAATGCAACAAGAAACCACTGGATCATCCTCCGGATTAAGCTACGCTGGTCCAAGCACATGGCACTTGCAGGTTGGAAAGGTGTAGCCAATGTAGTGATGCGAGTTTGATCGTCTGATTGGAGAAAAATTGGTTCGACTAAAACTGTGCTGGACGAGATCCCCACCCTAAATCTAACCGGGTGTTCTTTCCGGTGTCCGCTTCCGGTGGCTCACACACATGAGTGCTTCCTGGGGAGGTTGCGGGTTAAGAACCTCATTCAACTGATCCCAGCGTGTTGTAAAGTAGTCAAGGGAATATTTGTTTTTGACAATTATTTAAATCGGCTTGTTGTAGACGGAGCCAATCACTGAACGTATGGACAGCTATTCCGCGTGCTCCTCTCGTTATGCATGGGTTATTTAAAAAATTGTAACATATTATAAGATAAACCATGACAACTTCAATATGGTCCGGCAGATGGGTGACATGGGGTGTGTGGTTCCGGAAGACGTCCTGCATACCAGCCAACCTGATCACCACGCACGTCTAAGTTTTCATCCCATGGTCCGCCTCTGCCTCCGTAGTGCAACCGCAACGCCAAAATTGCATTTATTTCCTGTTCTCTTCCACGTATCCGCCCTGTTGCGAGCCGCAAAGGTTTACGCATTGCCATACACATATATACACGGAAATGCAGTCATATCTGTGCTATAAATGAAGCAAATGTCTTATGAAACAGAGCTGAAATCATCTTCTAGCTCCCATCCACCAAAAGTACTGTTAAAAAACGACAGAAACCCGTACAGATGTCGTCAGCAATCGCGTCTTTGACAAGCGAGGTTTGAAAGAGAGAGTATACGAGGTACAACGAATGGAAAAGAGGGTTACCTACCCGTTTGGCCCACTCCAGACGACGACGACGTCTGGATATGGCACGAGGGATGATCAGCTCGCTCGGCTTTGCTTTTCTCAAACTTATCTCGACTCACTTCTCTCGGGTTTATTATGCGCGTTAGTAGATGAGCTAGTCCCATTTGAGCTGCCGTTGGTGACCAAGGGAGGAAAGGGTGGAGGGGGAGGTGGTGGGTGTGGGTGTGGGTGAGGCTGGCCATTTGGGTTGAGAGTTGCATTGGCTGCGTTGGCTTTCGACATGCGTTAGCATATGCTCGTATGTATATGGGTGAAGGACAAGAGACACTGATCGTCTACTCATGCCCCACAGGCCCCATGAGACGGGCGGAGGGGTCTGAGCAGCAGAATGAACGAGGACAGGAGACGCAAGTTGGAGAAGATAATTGGGGTGATGATGATGATGATGAAAGATGGCTCAAATGTCAGTCTCTCTCTCACCTTGGTTCATCTGATTCCTCTGTTGTCCGTTCAAGGTGAGGACCCGATAACGAAAGGTGGGATATTGTGCTAAGGGAGGACCGCACGAGGGGCAGCATCTTTCGAAAGGTATTTGCTTATATAGACCTTATGGACCTTATAGGCCGGGATATCTTATTCGGAGTCCTGAGCGGCACTCGACCAGCGTCAAGCAACCGCACTGAGGGCTCACCTCATCCTGGGCGGCCGTCGTCGTAGGTGCCCCATCCCTCAGCTAGCATATCCCCATTTGTTTCTATTTCCTCACCATTAACAATATTGTTTATTGCTCAGTCCCCAGCGGCATCCTCCACCTTCTCTCCCCCCCCCGGGGGAAAGGGAGGTAAGCTCGGTTTCTTTCGCTGTTCAAGTCTTCAAATTATACAGAAAGCTTATCCCTTATTTTAATTCTTCGGTTATCATCTGACACTATGCCCGGAAACGGAAGTCGTCAGTTGTGTGGAACGTCGCGAGACCTAAATAAGAGGGACGGACCTTCAGACCCGAATCGAGCCAAAGGTGAGATCATTTGTAAAGATCCTGGAGCTGTAAGGGTGCTCACCTCTTTTCTCTTTGTTCCTTGTGATCATGTTTAGGTGAAGTCCCCAGCTTCCGATCCCCCGTACCACCATAGAAAATACTTTATGCATTCAGACAACTCCAAGACGAAGAGATCAAAGCTGTACGATGATCTCCTTTGTGGATGCGCTGCAATACTACCTGTCTACTTATCAATCAGCAAACTCCTTTCCCCTTGACTCCCTTCTCCAGGAGCAGACCATTTATGCGAAGTTCGTAAGACGCCTAATTACGCTGCTTTCTTCTTTTCATGTCCAATGCTTCGGCTTCCTCACACTCGTTCCTTCCGTTTAGTTGTAGAGACCTAACGTGTCACACTCCCTTCAAGAAGGCCCAATGACGGGAATTATGTGGAAAATGTGTTCAGAGTGACTATGAGCGTTGTGAAATTTGTTGCGCAAAGTTATGTGAATGTATTGTAGCGTTTCTTCGTTCCAGAATTGTAAACTTAACCTCGAGCTTGGACCTATGGCAGGGCCATGTCGGACGTTTCTACCCTCTTGCAACAAAACTCTGCTGGGTATGATCTTCTACGGATTCAAAACTTTAATTCACCACGTAGAGCTCGGACGCTGCCGCTACTTACGGAGACTGAACCGACTCCGCCGAGCCACCGCTCGGTCTGCGGCTGCTAGTTAGCACCCTGCGTGCTTCTCCATCAGATATCGGCTATCTAAGAATGATTAAGTACGTGAAGACGTCAATATAGGCCAGAAAATGTATGACACGAAGTCGGCATCGAACGAGGGTGGGTGCAAAATGCAGAACTTATTGGACCAAACCTAAACCACCCGATCGGACCACTGCAGAAGGCATGTTCAGAGCACGACTCTCTAACGACAGCATCCCAAAAAAAACACAACCAAACCATCCAACTTGCTCTTTTCCGTTCACTCTCATGGACCGCGCCGTCAGCGGACTCATTTTGCCCAACCGATAACTGATTTCTCATCGTCACTGTTTCACTAAAATGCGCTTCTATCGACAGTCCTCCTCAACAATTTCAAGAGGACGTTTTTACGAAACTTAGACACTGACAAAAGAGTTGATTTACGGACTGAATGTGTCGTTGTACATGCACACCGGTATATACTGGAATGCACAATCGTTTCCTAGCGACAAATGAAATGTGAATATTACTAAACAAAAGGGAAATCATCGTCTAGTTCCCATCCACCAAAAGTCCTATGACACAGACGTCGTCAGCAAGCCCATCTCTGAGGAACGACAGGTGGGAGGAGAGAAATGTCGAATACACGAGGGATATACAAGAGAGCAGTGACACCCACCCGCCTGGCCCACTCCAAGTCACAACCACGTCTGTGTATGGCAAGGGCACACGATCAGCTCACTCGGGCCTAGCTCCCTCAATACGCCCCCACTTACTTTCCTCAGGTTCTTTATCTACGGTATTAGGTGTACTATCGTCACTTGCGCTGCCGTTGGTGGGCAGAGGAGGTGGCGGTGGTGGCGGTTGGGGTTGACCGTTTGCGTAGGGAGTCGCGTTGGCTGCGTTGGCTGCGTTGGCCTTTCAACAGACGTTAGCATACAACTACAAATGAGGGTTTCATCCATGTGCTACAGTCGCCGTAAGGGGAAGGGGGAAAGGGTGGGGGGGGGACATGATGGGGGAGTCGCAAGATGACCAGGGAGATGACGACGACGAAGGGAAGTTCGAATTGGATGTTCAGACTCTCACCTTGGTTCATTTCGTCGTCCTATTCGTCTTTCAAGACAGGGATCCGATCCAGGGAGGAGAGGCCTAAGTGCTGATGGGGAAGACAGGTGCACGAAGAGCAGCAGCGGCTTTGCGAAAGGGCGATGTTTATATGGAATTCACGGAATTCATAGATCGAAATTTTCGACTTTAAAACTTCTCCAGGTTGATCGACTGAAATGCACTCCACACTCTAGCTCCGGCCAAGCCTCGTAACTGGCGCTGGCATGAGCGGCATATTCCATAATGGGTCTCCGTCCGATTCGCCGCCCAAAGCGCAGACACACGCACACACACGTACACACACACGCAAACGCACACACGCGTACACACACACACACACGCGTACACACACAGGGAGCGAAATCAGCGCTATTGATAAAGAGGGTTTAGAACTATTCAAAACTACGCCGGGCCTACAGACACACCACTCTCTAGACAACAGGCCACCAGGATATCTAACTATTTTATGTCTCACAATGACAGCTCTCGTTATCAATTGGTCTTGTGTCCTCATTCGTCAGGTGAGGGCGGCCCCCTTGCCCATCTTTTGGTCTTACCTTCCACTCGTCTCAGATCAGATAGAGTATTAGACTATCCCTTTGCAGATGTCAAATATCATTGAGCACATGCGCATATATAACACATAATGGGAATTCAGAATCGGAGCGTCGCTACACACCTCCGGAACTCCGGTTCAGATGCAGGGGAAATCATCATCAAGGTCCCATCCACTAAACGTTCTGTCATATTAAAGACAAGTAGGTGGAGCAGAATGACGGAGAGATGATGGTGAAGGCAACAGGAGGACAAGAAGAGGACAGGAGAGAGCAATCGCAAGCCCAGGTCGAGTCGTTGTCGTCGTCAATAGAGGATTCATGCGCCATTTAATCAGTACGACGAGAAAATGAAACGTGTCAATGAGGCTGGCTCACCCTCCTGGACCGTTCCACGTAATTACAAGATCTACCACAAGCAAAGGTGAGGAGGTGGGTCAGCCTACTGGATTCTTATCACGTAGAGAGTTGAAATATCAACTCACTTTCTTCGGGCATAGCAGATGGAGAGTTCGTTCTCGTGCTAGATGTCCCTTCTGTGTTGGTAGTACTGATGGCAGGAGTGGTGGTAGGTGCTCCTGTTAGGTTCTGGAGAGCAGACGGACGTGCATTAGAGTGGGAAAGAACAAGGGAGTAAAAATGAGATAGAAATCACGCTCTCTATGCATTGGGCTCGGGTCGAGTGAGCCAATGAAGGATGGAAGGGGGGAAGAGAGGCGATCCAGAGCAAATCAGAGTAGCGCTCAGATCCATACCACATTACCAAGAGAGAAAGATAGGAGAGCGAAAATCACCTTGGTTATTCTGTTGCTGGTTGTTGTTCATGAGATGGAGCACGCAGACAGTAGACAGCGAGGAGAAACTCCGTTGGTCGGAATGGGCAGAGAACTACCAAGGACCTTGGATAGTCTTCCTTTTATCGAGCCAGTAGGCCTACACCAGACAGATGTTTCGACTAATCCGTCCTCCCAGCCAATAAAGGTGCAAAGAGCTCACGCCCACAAAGCAATTAATTGTTGTACTAGATTTCCATTTGACAGCGCGTCTCCTGTCATTGGGATTCGTATGCGCTGGGATGGTGTGAGAGTTTTGTTTCGACCGACTCCATTGATCGTATATGAGTATAAATGAGATTGTCCAGTCAGGCAATGAGAGCAATAACAAGTTGCGTCACTCTCCGTCAGTTATCGATCGTCTGTGAATTATCAAGTAAATGAAGCCATCAAATGTGCGCGGTAAAATGGATGAAGCGGTACGCCGGAACCGAGCTGGGTGCCACATGCAGAACTGTCCTTTGACCGAGACCACCTCTTCGGTGTTACTTCAGAAGCAGCGTTTAGGGCACGACATCCAAACGACCACGTCCAGGAAGCACACAAATTAACTCGCTCGGTCTCATTCACTCCCTTGGGACACGCCGCCTTAGTTTTGGTGGGCAAATGCTGCTCAGTCGATACCGAAATGCTTTTTAAATAATCGCTTCGATAAAACGCACTTCCATAGATGGTTCCTACCAATTTTTTCAAGTGAAAGATCGTATGAAACCCATACGTAGATGGGAGAGTTGATTTATGCATTCTCAACACGACAGACAGTGGGTCTATGAATGAGTCGTTGAACGCGCACACATGGATATATACTGAAATGCACAATATTTTTTCTAGCGATTTATGAAACGTGGATACCACTAAGCAAAGGGGAAATCGTCGTCTAGCTCCCACCCACCAAAAGTCCTGGTAAACGGATGTTGTCAGTAATCCTATGTTTGACGAGCGACGGGTGGAAGGAGAAAGATAGATATCAAATGCAAGGAGAATATGAACAAGAGAGCTGGGATGCTTACCCGCCTGGCCCGCTCCAAGCAACGACGACACCTGCGGATATGATAGTAAAAGGGGACACAAGATCAGCTCACGTGGGTCCAAATTTCTTTAAATTTAGTCCCACTTACTTTTCTCTGGCTTTCCACTCATAACTGTAGATGAGTTGGCGTCGTTGGTGGTCCCATTGGGGGGCAATGGGGGTAAAGGTGGTGGAGGCGGCGCCACCAGGAGTTGCCCGTTCGCGTTGAGGTTCGCGTTGGCTGCGTTAGCTTTTCAACGTATATCAGCACACAATCATGGGGAGAGGGTGTGGGCGTTTTATTGGCGCCGTGAATGCGTGGGGGCACCGTGGAAACAGCAGAAGGTGGCCACAAAGGCGATAATGAAGACGACGACAACAACATATAATGGCTGGAAACGGGTATTTGAACTCTTACCTTGATTCATCTGACTGTTCTGTTCGATGTTCGAAGGTGGAGACTCAGACCCGATCAAAGAGAGAGGGAGGGGGCGTTCCTTGCTGGAGGGAAGGATTGCACGAAGAGCTTCTTGAAAAGCTGTCGTTTTCCCAGAGTTTTTAAACCAGGCATGTTATCGTAGTTGCGGGTTAACCGCGATACAATCGCAGTTTGAACTCATCCTCTCCATCTGAGTAGTTTCGGATCGATCACTGGGCCTTGCACAACGGGCCACCAGTTCCACACCAGCAAACCCATCTAAAAATTCTCTAATACTGACTAGAAAGGTCTTATTCTATGAAAGGCCCGCTTTGCGGTAAAATTGTTCTTCACTCACTCTCTTCTGGATAATCTCATAAGTTGCCACTTCTGTAGCCTCCTCTTCTGATTTTCGTTTCTAGCTCATATTATTCTGTTCGGAAACCCCTACCTATGGCCTATTCTCTCTCGATCTCATGGAGTCAGTTGTCTAACCTCTAACTCATCGGTCATTGCGCCCAGCACATTCCTTCTTTGTCAGCGCTCTTTCAATACAGCAGTACGATACTTGCTGAAACATCCACACTACTCCTGAAAAGCCACCTCATTCTATACTCGAATGCCCTATAATATGGCAAAATCATCGTCTACCTCTTGCTCTCAGGCCACCCCTGTGTCGTGGACCTCGTCACTCATCGCCATTGTTTTTATAAGATCCTGAATAACCTATATCTTCTGGTTATTGAGCCTCGAGCTATGGAAGTAAACCTCCGCCCATGGTCAGTCTCTGTGGCCGGCCTTTTACCTTGCGTCCAATCGCCGCCAAGGAGCATTACCAGAGGAAAAATTGCGCAATTCACAGGTCTATAATCATCGTTTGGCCTCTAGCCCGCCTTGAGCTTACATTCATCTGAGAGTAGACAGGTACTGGCTGCACGATCCAAAGTGCCGGTATCAGCTATAATTGAGCATAGGCGCATATCCATCACAACGAAATCATACTCGAAGTGACTTTTTCTTTTTTACGATACATTCTTTGGGGACTATGGTTCAGACACAAGGAAAATCATCGTCGAGATCCCATCCGCTAAACGTTCTGTCATAGCATATCCAAGTGGGAGGATGACGACAAAGGAAGATAGCAAAGGCAAAGCAAGGACGGGGGAACGTGGCGAGAGCAGACCAAGTTCAAGCGTCAGGCAGAGTCGTCGGCGTCGTCAAGAAAACGTTTGCGCGTCATTCAATCAGCATAAGGAGAAACATAAAGGGCTTCAAGAGCAGTTAGCTCACCCTCCTGGACCGTCCCACGTAATGACAAGATCTGCCACAAGCAAGGGTGAAGAGGTCGGTCAGCCTTTGGGACTCTTGTCGTAGCTAATGCTGAGCTATTCACTCACTTTCTTTGAGCACAACAGGTGGTGCGTTTGTGCTCGTGCTTGAGGGCCCTTCTACGTTGGTGGCGTCGATGGTGGTAGTAGCGATGGGCACTCCAGTTGGGTTCTGGAGAGCTGGGGTTGAGGTGCGCAGGGTTGAGAAAGAGTGAGCGAGCAGGATGAAATGAGACTCACGCGCTAGATAGGGTTCGAGTCGAGAGCGCCAATGAGGGATGGAAAGGGGGGTTGAGAGAAGGCGAAGGCGAAGGCGACCCAGAGCAAATCAGAACAGCGTTCAGATCCACATCATATCGCCAAGAGAGAAAGATATAGAACCCAAACTTACCTTGGTTATTGTGTTGCTGACCGTTGTTCATGGGATGGAGTACGCAGCACGCAGGCATTGGAGAGCGAGGAGAATTGGAGGGAAAGCCCGTCATTTGGAACGCAGAAATTTCCCAAGGGACCTTGGGTGATCCCCTTTTATTGGTATCGAGCCAGTTTCGACTGCTGTTCGCGTTCAAAACTTAGGCCGGCCTCTTGTCTGCTTTGTTGCCAGGCTGTCAAGACTTGAAGGCAACACTTTGGAAATATCAGATAGAAAACAACCTATATCCCAACGGACATTCAGTCCACGCATACACGCCACCGACCAAATCATTACGGGCATAGACACTGACAGTCGAGTGACTTTGGACCCATCCCTTCATAGATAATCCTCATGCTGCTTGCCAGTTCGTACTAAGATAAGCGAAATAAGAGGGAACATACGTGATTCAACTGCCCACTTTGTCCATACTCGGTAAGAACCCTGTGGACTTTCCAGTTGGCATGCCAGCCCATTTCCCTGGTCGGGCCGTCCCATGCTTTAGAAATTTGATTTCATCGAAATGACCGTTGTGTCCTTTTGACTTAAGCCACGTGGAAAACGGAGTATGTTTAGGGAGGTCATTTACAACGTAGGTGGCCGATGAGGGGTCGACCCATATGATGTTTAGTGCCCTTTTCTGTAGTAATGCGACACGCACGATAACCATAAGTACCAGGACAGTTAGCTGCCCACCTAACGTGAGTCAAAAGGGAAGAGATAACGTTATGCAATGACGACAGGGGCAAACCAGTCACAAGTGGACACTGCGATAACGTTTGGCTACACTTGGATCCTGGTTGGGTGGAATGTTCCAAAAGGTGCTTTGTTATGCAATCTCTTCATTTTCGTAAATACCTTCTGTCCCCAGGAGGGCCATTAAGCGTTAATCAAGTCACTCTAGTTTAGGTTCTGACGACCTAACTTTTGTCGATATACACTTTCCATCTGGATAATAAAGGAAACAAAGAGAGGGAACGAACCAATCGAGACAACTTTCGGTCGACTAGCGATAATTCTCTACAAGCCAAACCCGGTCTCCTCAGGGACTCCTTGTAAAAAAATTGCGACGTTCACACGTTCAAGGGGATCAAAGGTTCGTTCAGGTGGAGGAGAGCTGACCTTCCTTCCCCCTCTGATCTTCTTTACCTCATCTACCAGGATGTCACCATTTATGCAATACAATGTCGATAATACGGCGAATACAATCGCGACAACAAGAAAGCCATGTTGTTTGGATCTCGGGACATAACGGATACCACTCTTCGTGAGAGTGGGCACACCTAACACCTCATCTACCAGGATGTCACCATTTATGCAATACAATGTCGATAATACGGCGAATACAATCGCGACAACAAGAAAGCCATGTTGTTTGGATCTCGGGACATAACGGATACCACTCTTCGTGAGAGTGGGCACACCTAACACCTCATCTACCAGGATGTCACCATTTATGCAATACAATGTCGATAATACGGCGAATACAATCGCGACAACAAGAAAGCCATGTTGTTTGGATCTCGGGACATAACGGATACCACTCTTCGTGAGAGTGGGCACACCTAACATGTCAGGGATGGACGGGTGAGCTCCGATTCCGGAAGTGGTGGGGAACCGGAGCTCGGGTGGAGGTATCGGGGTGGCTGCTCAGAGACGGGCTGGCCACTGCGATATGGTGCCGAAGGGGGTCGTAGGGGGTCGTAGATAGGTTCAGAGGGGTTTGGGAGCGATAGAAGAGGAGGAGGAGGACTCTAGGGGGCTGGGCTATGTACTTAGGTAGGACTGATGTAAGTAGGAATGAAAGTAGTCGATTTTCTAGCTAAGAATACATGAATAAAACTAGCTAGGAACTATATAAGAAGGAAGGGGGCGATGAGGAGGGCTACCTTGTTGGACAAGGTAGTCAGGGAGGATGGAGTGGATAAGGAAGGAGGATGAAGGGGATGAAGAAGAGGGAAGAATGGACAAGGGAGATGGAAAGGGTGGTCGACTAGTCGCCTTCCCAATTGGGAAAGCGACTAGAGCCGGTTGCCGGAGCCAGCGGCGGCTGGCCGTGACATAACAGTAGTGTATTTTCCGTAGCACAGAGGCGTATGTTCAAGACATTGGTATTCACAACAATATTTGTTTTGTCCGAGAAACACGAGGAAGAATGCTCAACACTGTAGGCGGGGGATACCACCAGGTACATACAAGCCTCTCAGAGAAGGGACGAGGATCCCACCTCTTGGGCAAAATTCGCCAATAGTGATGATCAGGAGAAAACAGCGCATAAGGGAGCGAGGAGAAAGAGGTCAACAAACCGAACCAAAAAAAAAAGACGAGAAAATTTGGTTGTGGCAGTGTCAGGAGGGGGTGATGTGAAGGGTGAGCCGGTGGGGAGGGAAAGGGGGGGGGGGGGGGGACCTGTCCCCAAGGTCAGACTTGATCCGAGACCTCCATAGGGTAGCATAGATTCCCAGAGTCAAAAGAAGAAGAGATAAGCAAGACGGCGCAATCCCGGGAGATTGACTTTTGAAGGGCGAGATGTTTAGTGACTGATGCAACGAGAAACAAGGGAGAGTGAATTTTGCAGGATAACTGGATGCTGAAGATTTGGATGAGGGGTTATGCATAGGATTTGATTGAGATCTTCTCGTCTGGTTTGATAATGCCTAAATGGGGAATGAAGTGACCGAATGGATGCTGAGGAGAAACAAATAGGGAGGGAGGAGGTTTCGCGATGATGACGGTAGATGTCCGTAGGGGAGTCGGATAATCCATTTGCGTATTGACCTAGATTACTTCACGACAGAGCTCCATTCTCAAAACGAGAGGGATGGCACGCCGAGTCGGGTTTCACCAAGTGGCGTACCATATCCGGTTTACGGAAACTCATCCGGCAACGAAGGCACACTGTTGTCACGCCATGACAGAGCTCTAGGTGCTGAAACATATTGTCGAACCGGCTACATTCCTTCTTGCAACCAGAAAAGGGGCATACACATTCTAGAATCAAAGGTCAGAATGAAACCCTGGAAGGAGACGAAGTCCAAACGTACTCGCTTGCCTCGAGTGTCCTTCTTGGTGTCGTTTCAATCCATCTGCACGCGCAAAGTCTACTAGGAAGTTAGTCGACAGTAGAGCAGATGCGAGGAGTGAGTATACAAACCCTTTTCGCACCCCTCCATGTTACAGACGAATCTTCCTTGCCCTCGTTTGCGCTTCAATACTTGTTTTTGCTTCTTATTTTTCATTGTCACAATTTTTTTAATGTCTCTCGGACAATAGCGAGGTCCTTCAGACTTTCGTTGGGTTTTCTTCAACGGCTTCGGGGACTCGTGCTCATCGGAATAGGAGGATTCCTCAGCGGACTCGGTCTTACGAATCGGTCAGCTAGACGTGACAATAATTGTAGAAGATGGTACCAACAGTATACGTCTGCTGTGAGCTCGATGCAAAACTGTCGTTGGTCTTTTGGCTCTCTTTTTCGAGTCCCTTGAGCTCTAGTTCCTCTTTGAGTGCCTTGCTAGTGGCATAGTCCTCCATAAGGGGATAGTGCACATCGGTAGGCGAGGGTACGACTGGAGTAGCAAATATGAGCGGTTCTCGGGGTGGTCTTGGGCGAAATGGGCGAGGCTGCTCGAGCCAAGCCTCTTCTCCTCCATCTCTGTGGGCATGGGGCTGGCCAAACGTCGTGCTCGTTTCCTCTGAAGACCCCCATATCTGTCCACGTCCGACGATAGAATCCTGCAGGAGGTTCAGCCCCACGCTCAACTCTCTCTAACCATCATCAGCAGTCGAACGGCGAGCTAACCTGGAGCATTTGCAACCGGCTATCATCATTGGATTTTCCAAAATACTTTTCGTACGATCGGTCGCGTTCAAGTGGGGTGGAGGCTCCTGTGGGTGAGGTCAGCGGGAATACGTGGCCTCATTGATCTGAATCAGGTAACCGTCAGGGGGACCTTCGAAAGCCCCGCAACGAGAGACCAGGGACCATCAACAGCTTCTACGTACCGCCAATACTATTTTGATCCTCGAACGAACGCACTAGAATGGACTGGGAAGCCGCCACAGCGGGGTTCGGGTGCGTCACTGTTGGGGCCATAGCGGAATGGATCGATGGTGGCGCATTAGCCATTTTGCAAGTCTCCTTGCCAGCTATTGATTGTCGAATAGGCCTCAGAGACCGGCCAGGTAGTTGGTATGCTGGTCTTGGACGGCGAGGTCGGCTCCAAGAGGCTTGTATGAACCACCGCGAAGTCAGGCAATCCTCTAATAGATTGGGCTGGTTAGGTTTTGGCCAGGAGAGTCACGTGCGGAGATGGTTCACTTTTTAGCCCCTTTACCTCCTACGAACACCCACTCTTGAGGAAAATCGAATCGATCTTTTAAGACGAAATTTTGAATTTTGAGGAGCTGAGATTTGACGTTTGAAGGCGGTGATTGCGTACCCCCTCTTCGAGCACTGGCGAATGTACAGGCCAACCTTACAGCCACATGATCTTGAGGCAGGCCGAGTACCAGCAATGGGTTTTTTGAATCTTTGGGAAGTGCTCGATGCACTTAACGGGCTGGTTACGGCCGATAGAATGCAAGTACAAGTCGGCTAAAGAGGGGGATGCTCCAATTCGAGGGGGACACTCTCTTTCTCCAATTCGATGGGGCCTTCCCAAATGAGAGGAGGCGGGAGAGCCCGCGCGATCCTAGCAAGAGCGTCGCTGACGATTGGTTCGTTGACAAACTGAGAGTTGGTAGAGGGCGTTGAGGTTGGGATGGAGAGACAAAGCAAGTTCCTTGTGTCGTCTCTGTCTACGAAAGCACATTATAAAAGGCTTTAAAAATTCTGAAACTGCTATAATGTTTCAATTAAATTCATTTCTACATGAATCCGATTCCAGGTCAATGACTCAAAGCCTCGCTGCCTGCTACAAAAGTATCAAACAGATACAATACGGAGAAGATGGTCACTATTCGATTCAAGTCTAAGATATAAATTGTTTATTGCTAGCTTTACCATTGGAAACGCGTTGTACATCTTGAGCCACCTTGGTCGAAAGGAGGAAATGTGGCATAGGTATCGAATCAAGCAAGCTCAAGGCTAAATGAGTATCAGCTAGTATTTCTTCTTCGTTACTGACCTCCTGAGCATGTATTTGAGTTATAGACCACCACGATGAATGTCTGAGCCAACTTTCATATCAACTGGAACTCGTTATTGGCCCTTCCACCGCATACTCTGGAGTTCTCGCTAGTGAGCAAGTTTCGGTGATTCTACGCAAATATTCCAAATGTGCCGAATGCGATTCTCCGAAAATGGCGTCAGTAGCCTTACCAAGACTTTTTTGGCACCACCTTCGACCCAAAGAACGCGTTCCCTTGGACTCCACCACGACCCTTGAACCCTCCCAGACACTAGAAAGATGTCCTCCGTTCCACTGCCCAAAAAGAAGGATACAGCGAACGGCAACGGCAACGTTGAGAACGTACGAAGGCCACCTGTCTGGTCTATCAGCAGCGCTGCGACTGGCGTATCGACCCCTCTCGGTATAAAATGTGGTAGACATCAGAGCGGAAGGAGAGGTGTCTGCTGTAAAGAGCTCAAGAAGGATGAACGCCATTTGATTGATCCAGACGTTATGCGAGACATGTAAGTGCAGACACCTCTATTTTCTGGACGTCTTTTCAAGTTTTTTTTTTAAAAAAAAATACAATATTACACTCGCTAATCATATTCCATTACATTACATACAGAGTCATTGGACTCTCAGATGGTCTCACAGTGCCCTTTGCATTGACGGCCGGTCTCGCGTCCCTTGGAAGCTCCAGAGTTGTCGTACTTGGTGGTGTAGCAGAACTGATTGCAGGTGCTATTTCTATGGGAATTGGCGCATTTTGTACGTCTTTTATCTCCAACGCTAACTATAGTCTCCACTTCCTTTCGACCCCGATCGTCCTCTTTCATTCTTCGGATCTTATTCCTCTATCTCACATACTGTTAGAATACTAACGCTGTATTTTTATTTTATTTTTCCTTTGTCAGTGGCTACGCAAGCTGAACGAGACTCTTACAACTTCTTGTATCAACAAACCGCCTACCGGGTTGCACAATCGTGCGCGGGAGAACT
>WSTQ01000217.1:0-22790 GCA_019627725.1 Serendipita sp. 401 | reverse complement strand
CTTGGGGGAGGAGTCAATGGAAGTGATATACCCTCGACTTTGTTATCTGAGCAGAAAGCCACAGTGATCTGCTGAACTGTTTCTTCGATTCCTCTCCTATGCATACTCAGCACGTCATCTGTTTGTACGCAGGCATCCTTGAAGGATTTGTGCAGCCTATATGTTTCCGCTTGTCCTGACGGATGACTACTTCGTGATTGAGTCTCTAAATTCGGTGGCGAAATTTTTGGGACCGGGTGCAGAGAACTGTATGAGTTCATAGGAGAGAGTAGGGCCGATGAACTGATCTCCAAAGTATCACCAGACAGGTCCGATATCGTGGCCTGATTATCAGAGCTCCGCGATGCAGGCGGGATCCCTTTCAGGAAAGGATCGCCTACAGGCGTTCTAACGTTTGTATCGGATCTCATCTTCAAGATAGATGGACGCCGCAGCGTGGATGCAGGGAGTGGATGATGGGAATACGAAGCCGATCTAGTCTGCTGAGAAAGGAGCGTCGGTCGCACGGGGAGAGTCGCAAACGATCCTTCGTTCATGGCATAGTTCGGCTTATTCGTATTACCAAGCATGTAGACCGTGTGGCTATCAAAGGCGTTAAAATGGAAAGGCGAGAGATTGACGTTCGAGACTCACCCCCCAAGTTTGCGTGCAAAGGTTCCTTCTGGCTGCGGTAATAACCTTTCACCCTCTCTTGAGCCTTTAACAGACTCAATCTGGTCGGGTTGATCTCTTTTTCCAATGCTAAACAGTGATCTGGATTTGCTCAACTTCTTGGTTGGTTTGGAAGGGCTGAGTGCGTCTGGGGGCGGTACTACGGGACCCGAATCAAAGAAACTGCGTAGTTCTTGCAGTTCGTCACGATTCGATACAGCACGAGCGTCGCGAACTTGCAAAGTTTGTCCGCGATAAACTTGTGCCATTTTCCTCGAGCGCAACTTCGGTTGAGACTGACGTCAATGAATCAAGATTATATAACCCTACAGTGCTGAAGAAGTTAGCGACTCCTGGCGTTTGCTGGATCATGGGCACGGCTCACTGTGTTCCAAAACAATGGCAAAAACCGTATCCACACAGGAGACTTATGGACACAATAAAGACCAAAATAAAGAAAGGATTGATAAAATAGACAAAGGAAGAAACGAACACGCCGAGGTAGAGAAAAGCGCGGTAGTAGGGAAGTCCAACTCGCCACAAACGCGAAAGACCAAACAGAACCAAACGTTGCCCACCACCAGGTTCAGACCAGCCCTCTAGGACCATAACTCGTAAAAATGGAGATGCCATTAGAAGAGCAACTCGTAAAGCTCAAGGAAATCCTAGCCGCTTTGCGTTCGACCTCCTTCTGGGATTCACTCCCAATCCTGGATGAGACGAGAGACGGCGATGCTATAGAGAGGCATGAAAACGATCTACCTGGCCTTAAAAATGTCAAAATGAACATTCAGAAGGAAATTGAAATCATTGAAACGGTTTAGCACTTTCGAGCCATTGAACCACTCGGCCGCCAATCTGATGGCCATTACTCTAGCATCTGGCTATGGAATCCAAAGAAAAGCCTTTGGCAAGCTTATCTACCAACTCAACATACTACTTCGCCCTGTGGAATGAATGCCTGAAGGCTCCTCGCCCCATCACCGCTCTGGGACGAACATTCCCTATTCCCGATGGGGCCAGGAAAGTGGAAAAGAACGGAAAGCTTTCCAATGGGAATGTCAAGGTCGATATCGTCGCGGACGGGGGCAACATTTGGCTCAGAGTGAACACGTACGTTTATCACCATTAACCCCTAAGATACCAGAGACACTGAAGATGCATTAGCACCAAGGAATCTCGTCTTCTTGCGGAATTTCGTGGAATAGAGGCATTTTCATATGACTCTGATGAGGAGTCCGATGAGGATAACCCGACATTAGAAGGGGAAACTACCCAAGGCAAACGACCTCGCTTACCGCTGGAAAGATACCTCGAAAATACGGTTTATGAAACAGGTCATATGCTTTCCCTAGCAGCAGAAGAATTCTCTGTTTCTAATGGTTTCGTCCCCCATATTCATATGAGGCTTACCCGCTTGGAACCATCGGTGGAGGACGAACGGATACAGTATACCATCGACAAACTTTCTGCGCTCAATGTCTCTGTCCATCGAGGCCAGAATAACGCCACATTCGAGGCAACAAGCCAACAATCGGTGACCAACTACATGCTACATAACATTAACCTCGATTTATCCTTACTCATAGCCTTGGTCACAGATATCACTCATTCTCCTCTGCCGGCCACTATTGAGGATGCAGATATCTTGTTTCGACCTCAGACCGAAAGGTCTTGGAAGCGGCAACTCGAGAAGCATCCATTGCTATCCGAGGATGCACTGGAGCACTGCCGCGCCTTAGTCGAACAGACGAAAGATGAAATGGAATATGGGATGGTCGAGAGGATATGGACGCGCCTTCAAGAAATCCAAGGCAATTCACGGCCAACCTTCTGGACAACAGAAGAAGCAAGGGGTCGGTTTCTTGCTATTATAGAGAAGATAGGTGGTCCAGACGAATTACGAAGGTCTCGTGCCCTTTTCCGAGAGGACAAAGAGGCCGAGAATGATTTTTGGCTGGACTCTCGTATCCCAGCTCACCAGCGTCCTAACTTCGTTCCTATACATATCTTGGACACTGGTTCTTCTATCGAACCGGTCTCCCAACCTCAACATCCCTTCCACCAGCAAGTCGTTACAACCTGTCAGTCGATCCTGAAAAGGCCAGTTCGACCAGAAGCCAAGAACGATGACCCAAGCAAAGTGATCCCTGCACCCGTGCGTTTTGCCGCTCGCCTGTCTGCGCATACCATCCAATCGCTCCTCCTTGGTGCGGAAAGGAATATGGTGACACTTACCTCAAACAAAACGAGTATTAGGTCACTCCTACGAGAGATGAGGGGCTATGCTCTTCCCGCAGAGCGTGACATCTCTTTGCAGGCGGGGCCGACAGTACCTTGGGCACTGTGGATTGTTGAGCCACGCTCTCTGTCTCAAGGAATGCGCAATGATTTCACATCAGTTTAGCCTTGTACAGTAGTGCTGTGCGTTGATATGAGCTAAATGAGTTCAACCCGTCAATATACTGAACCTTTTCTTGGAGCCCGCAGTTGGGCCACTGCGAACTTTGCGCAAAGTCTTGGACCTGACCATAATATATAGGACCATCTCATTGACATGTAATTCCTCTCGTTTCTAACACTATGAGACTCGAAATTGACGACGATGATTCCAGGAGTTACGGCGATGTACGTTGTGTCAGAAGATAATAACCAGGGATCACTGAGCAAAGGCGTAGCATCATCTGCCTACTAGACCTGTGGATAGGGATAAAGCTGAAGCGGAACTCGTTCTAAATATCAAAAAGGCCACAAGTCCCGAAGAAACTGCCCCGAAACAGAAACACGTCCGGAGTACGTCCAGCGGAGTTGATGGCTAACGCTCTCTTATACCTTTCACAGAATGCATCGTTTATACCTGGGACTATCATTCTTCTCTTTCAATATGGACTGGGTTAAAAGTACAGCCAATATTGTCTGACGAAGTGCAGACATTCAAGGCCCTCATCACCGTGCATAAGATACTGCAAGAGGGTCACCCCTCAGTGTGTATTATGAAACTATGCGCCATTTACCGCTCATATATTGTATAGACGTTGAAGGAAGCACAGCAACAGGTTGGATGGTTTGAGACATGTGCACGGACTGTCGCAAACGATGGAATCAAAGGTGATGTTATTTTCTTCTTTCTTCACAACTCTCGTCTGATCTAATTAATCTCCAGGCTACGGCCAGCTGATTCGCGCTTATGTTTCATTCATCCTCCAAAAGCTCCGCTTCCATCGCCATCGCCCGGAATTCAACGGCTTGTTTGAGTATGAAGAATACATCAGCTTAAAAGGGATCAACGATCCAAATGAAGGGTTTGTCGGCCTATCTCATCGGGTATCCTCATCTGACATTGCTGAAGTTATGAAACCATTTCTGATCTTATGAATCTTCAAGACCAGATAGAGAGTCTCCAAAAACTCATTTTCGCTCATTTCAGGCATTCAACAAATAATGAATGCCGCATCTCTGCTCTAGTTCCACTTGTCAAGGAGAGCTACAATATCTATCGTTTCATCACAAGCATGCTACGTGCTATGCACCGGCGCACTGGAGATAACGAAGCGCTGGAGCCCCTACGCTCGCGGTATAATTCTCAGCATCATGCACTGCGAAAATTTTACTTTGAATGCTCCAACCTCAAGTATCTTACTGGTCTTATCAACGTACCGAAACTCGGACAGGAGCCTCCAAGCTTGTTCGATAACGGACAGACCCCTGATCTGCCTAAGCGGCCTACAGAAAAGGTCAAGTCACCGACTCCTCCCCCAGCCGCACCATCTCCTGATGCCGCGATGATTCGGGAACAAGCCGCGATGTTGAAGGAATACGAGGACAAGCAGAGGGCTCTTGAGGCACAGAGGCAGGCCGATGAGCAACGTCGTAGAGAACTAGAGCTGCAACAGCAACGGGAAATTGAAGAGAAGCAGCGACTACAGGCCGAGCGAGAGAGAATGGCTCAGGAAGCGCTAATGGCCCAACAAATGCAACAATACAACGATCAAGCCGCTCAACAAATGAATCAAATGCAGATGGAAATGCTTGCAATGCGGGGTCAATTTGAACGAGACCAGATTTTATTGGAACAATACGATAGAGTACGTTCTCATGGGAAATATCCATCACATATGCTAATAATTCCTAGCGAGTCAAAGCTTTGGAAGGCGAAATGGCGGGCATCAACGCCAATGTCGGCTCACAGATGCTCGCCAAGGACGAATTAATCAAACAACTCCAGGATCAAGTAACATTGTGGCGGAACAAATACGAGGCCCTTGCAAAACTGTATAGTCAGCTGCGTACGGAGCATCTCGAAATGCTCTCGAAGCACAAGCAGATACAGCTCAAGGCTAATTCGGCTCAGGAGTCTATTGACAAGATGGAGAGAATGGAGAAGGACGTGAAGGCAAAGAATCTTGAATTAGCAGACATGATTCGAGAGAGAGACCGAGCGAGATTCGACCTTGATCGGCTCAAATCGGTAGGTATTCAGCTTTGGCAGGCCCTATATGAACGCTGAATATTTTGCAGAACCAAAAAGAGGAACTCGATAGGCTTCGTCGAGAACTTGACTTTGCAAACGAAAGATTGGATGATGCAACTCGCGCCAAAAGCAACGAAGTTTCAAGCATGTCTTCGGTTTACAAACGCCAAATCTATGAGCTCGAAGAATCACTGAAGGTAAGAAAACGGGTTTAATCTGATAATGACCCTGGTTTCTGATTTCGTCGACAGGCTAAACAACTACGCATCGATGCGATGACGGAGAAACTTGATTCAGCTTCGGCGGACCTTGAAGGTCTGAGGGAGGAAAAAGATCAGGAAATTCAAATCCTCCAGGAGAGTGTTGACACCACGCTCCAGCAAATGGCTGATCTTCAAGCTGTATGTCTCTTTCTTTCGAGTGGGGAAAGTAATATAATAAAGGCATCTGTAGACTCAAGGAATTGTCGAGCAAACGACCGATGCTCAACTATCGACACTCATACTCGACAATCGCAAAAAGCTCAACCAGATTATCGGTAAATATACCGGCTATCTAGAGTCAATATCTGGAGATTTGACACATTCCTAGATTCGATCCTACAGGCGTGCATTCAGAAGGTCGACGACGCCATATATGAACTTGAATCCCCCGCCCAGGTTGGGAATGTCAACTCTACGCCCGAATATACCCTTTCCATGATCGAAAAGGCTGTCAACAACGCGACCGAATTCGCGACGGTATTCGACCTTTATCTCGGACAAGAGAGAGGAGGTGATCATGTGGACGTCATTAAAATTGCCAACGAGTTTGCCCAATCTCTCTCAGAGGTTCTCCTCAATACCAAAGGCATCACTCGTTTGTGTAGCAACGACGAGGCCTCTGATCTACTCGTTAATGTTGCTAAAGCGGCGGGTGATACTGGCATGCGTTTCTTCCTCAATCTGCAATCATACAAGTTAGACCTCATCGATCCTGCGAATCGACGTCAGATTCCTCTTCGAGTGATGATGGAATCTCGTGGTGCGCTGAACAAGCTCAGCACTAAGGTTGAAGAATTAGTCCCGAAGGGCAAGACTGGGAACTTGGCAAAGGCAAATGGCGACATCGGAGACATTGTTGAGCAGGAGATGCTGGCTGCTGCCAAAGCCATCGAGGCAGCCACCCAACGCTTGCAAGAACTCATATCGAAACCGAAGGATACTTCGCGTTACAGTGCAGTTGAAGTACAGGTGCATGACTCCATCCTGGCTGCTGCTTTGGCAATCACGAGTGCGATTGCCCGCCTTATCCAAGCAGCTACTGCTTCTCAGCAAGAAATCGTGGCTCAAGGTCGCGGCTCCAGCTCAAACCAGCAATTCTACAAGAAGAACAATCGCTGGACAGAAGGTCTTATCTCCGCTGCGAAAGCTGTTGCCTTCGCCACCACTCTTCTCATCCAAAGCGCCGACGGTGTGATCAACGGCACTCATTCACTGGAACAATTGATCGTCGCTTCAAACGAAGTTGCTGCCGCCACCGCCCAACTCGTCGCCGCTTCACGTGTCAAAGCATCCCTCATGTCAAAGACGCAGGAACAACTCGAGTTGGCGGCAAAGGCTGTGACAGAAGCGTGCAAAGCCCTTGTTCGTCAAGTCAAAGCGATCTCGGCGAGACAGACGGAAGATGCCGACGAGGATTATACCAACATCCCTCAATACGAGTTCAAGGTCAAGGAAATGGAACAACAAGTCGAGATCCTCAAGTTGGAGAAAGATCTCGGGGCTGCCAGAAGGCGTTTGGGCGCAATGCGGAGAGCTGGTTATCATGCAGATGAAGAATGATGGGATTTTAAATTCTAGATACCTCTTAATTTCCATTTATTTCTTCCTCAGGTCGAATAAACTCGTTCGATTTCACTCATTACGACCCATTAGCATGATTTGGCCAGCCAATCAGTCCCACAGGCCCTTACCATAGCCAAGAGCTCAGCCTCTGGCGTTCCTTCTTCCTCTCCAAGGTCTGTTCGGTATTCCCATCTCGCTGTCTCGGGTAAGGACATGAGCACAGATTCAATACGCACACCGGGCGTCTGCAGACCAAACTTTGTTCCTCTGAGATATGCTTGGTCAGCAGTTTCCTTTCGTCTCGTCGAAGGCTCACCTGTCTGAGATCAGATTGAATTCGACATATCGTCCCCTGCGGATGAGTTGCCACCTCCGTTGTTGTTCGGTAAAAGGCATATCCATACGCCGCTTCAGAATCGGTAGATAGCTGGGAAGAAATGCTTCACCACAGCTCTTCATAAGCGTGAAGATTTCTTCGGGAGTTTGCGGCCGCTCCCCAGGACCAGCATTTGGCATTCTGTGATGGACTTCATTACACAAGTCATCGTAGAATATACCGCCGATTCCACGAGACTCCTTTCGGTGAGGAAGATGGAAGTATTCATCGCACCACTTTTTGAATGCTGGATAGACAGCAGGACCCGAAGCTGCACATGCATCCCTTAGCGTTTTGTGAAAGTGAATCGCGTCCTCTTCGAACAGATACGAAGGCGTCAGATCGGCACCTCCCCCAAACCACCACGCGAGTACCTCTGGTGTCTCTCCCTCTGCGGCGTCAGACGTGATTTCAAAGTATCGGTAGTTTGCATGGATAGTTGGTGCATTTGGATTCCTTGGATGAATCACTATAGATATACCTCCTGCAAAGAATGGGAGGCTTGCTTTGGAAGTTGGATCGTATGGGATTGAGGCATGAGTGGACTTCATTTGGGCGATCGCAGGCGGTGGTAGTTTCCCGTGGACAAGAGATATACTGACTCCTGCCTTCTCGAGTACTGAAGGGTTTGACTCGACGAGTGATGGGTCGATTGCTCGCGCGTCGGAGAGTATACCAGAGATGCCACTCCCGCCTTCAGGTCGTGTCCAGGCATCTCTAAAGAACTTGTAGTTGGAGTCCAACCCCTCGAATTCACGAATAATTCGATCCTGTAGCCCAGTCACGTATACGGATACGCGTTCTCGCATCGTCTTGGTAGGATCATCCTATCCAATGGTGAAGTGAGAATCGATATCTACGCTGGGAGAGACACTCACGTTCATGACTGCAGAATAGGATGTAAAATCGAAAGAAATAGTGCGGTTGTTTATATTTTAGGGCCAGCGGTCCAGCTCCAAGCTCTGGGCAGCAGCAAATTCGGGGGCGAGACTTGCATGACACTCTGGACTATCAAAATACCGTAGACCAGTGATCCACGTCTAGATTTAAAGCATGAATAGGTTTTAGAACGAACTATTTATTGGGTTGCTATGATCCAGGGTACAGATTTACAAGCAGAACGAGACCAAAAACGTCCGATACATATGACAAAAAATGAGATGCAGAACCTGCTATTAAATAACCTTTCAGGCTTCCGAAATGGTGTATTCGAAGCACAGGCTAATGATGCCTAACAAGAAAACCGTCGTGTCAATAAAATCAAGAGCACTAGTGTTCGAGTTCGAAGTACGTCTTGAACATGGGCTCATAACGCAGAGGCAGGTCGCTGACGACTGAATAGACGTGAAGGAAGAGAGCTGGGAATCGTTTGGTGAAATAGGCCAAAAATCCGTCTGGCAGAGGACCGAGATGTCGTTTGACGTTATCCGGAAGGTCTTGGTAGTGATGTTTCTAATAATTTCGAGATGTAAGTTATAATACGCTTCCACTGCGCGGAGAATTCATAGTACCTTATTTCGCAATGCCCGAAGCAAGTCCTGCACACTCGCACCCTGATATTTTCTGTACTTGCCCAGATTATCGATGAACACCTTGTCCAGGCGCTTGTGCCAATCATATCCTACGACGTCGAACGCGCCGGTCTCGAGAGCAATTAAACCTCGTTCTCTTGGCTCACGTTCCATGATTTCGAACCGATCGGATGCATCCTGCAAGAAAGCAAGACGCTTCGCAGGTGTCCAGAAGAATGGATGTAAAAGAATTTCATCGGTATCAGGTCTATGGCGGCCATAAGAAATGATGTCTAAAGTTGCAGAACTAGAACGCAGCTTACCGTGCTTTGGGATCAGAGTGCAACATCCACTCGAGGAGATCGGTGGCTTCCGCACCTTCTTCTCCAAACCTTTCTAGGCCAGAAAGGTCCATGGTACCTTTGAGGATATTGATTTCCCGGATGTATCTCTCGCCGAAGGGATGCTCGCCGCCAACCAGGGTATAATAGAAAAGACACCCAAGTGCAAAGACATCCACCGATTTGGTTAGGCGCATTTCTCCTTCTCTAGGATTGCTACTGCCTGGGCCAGAGTCAGATGCTGTTTTCGGGCCGTTATTGACTTCATCTTCAAGATTAACATCTCCTCGCAGAATCTCTGGAGCTCTCCATCCAGGAGTTCCAGCAGCGAACAGGCTTTGACCACCACCAGCTGCCATCGTCGGCAAGAAACTAGTCTGATCTACATCCAACTTTTTGCATAGCCCAAAGTCGGATATTAGCATGCGGTGTTGACCATCGCCTTTTCGACGTGAGACGAGAATATTCTGGGGCTTGATATCTCGGTGGACAATCTTGAGGTTGTGCAGGTGACGTAAACCTTGAGTTATCTCGGAAAGCGCTTTCTTGGGATCGAAGCTACCAACGACCTCCGGGTGCTTGTGGGGCGTTTCGATAAGATCGGCTAAAGAGCAGGGGCATAACTCAAGAGCAATATAGAGGAAGCTCTCCCGAGTCATAGAGAAGAAATAGCGAATGACATTAGGGTGGTCGTCAGCCTGTAGGAGTAAGGAGACCTCGTGTGAGGCTAGGGTGACAAAGTCTTGCAATAGCCGCTTCACAGCAACTGCTCGGCCTTGGAGGGACCCTTCATAGACGATAGTCCCGTGCGAACCATAACCTGTAAATCGTGAGTGGGAGAAGCAGGCAGGCGTGCATCGACGTACCCAAAATCTTGTTGCCTACTATCAAGCTTGAGGACGATGTGGTAGCCGGCGCGGGTAACTCCATTTTCATTGGTGCGGGTTCGCGTTCGACCATAACAAAGCCAGACCCAGAATGAGAGTCGTTCCCTGACGCATTCTCACCGACAGACGATGTGTGACCATTCGAAGCTGGGCTGGAGGGCCCAGGCGCTTGAGCAGTTTTATTCTTCTTCCCTCGGCCTCCACGCTTCTTCTTCTTTTTACCGGGTGCCTGTTCTGCTTCATCTTTTTCGCTCTCGTCACCATCCTTGATTTCAGTGGAAACACCGAGACCAGAACCTACACGAGCTTCCTCCAGCGCTAAACTGACGTTGATGTCCAAGTCATCTTTCTCGGGATCGTGATCCTCTTTTTCCTGAAGAATGGATATAGGAGGTGCAGGATCGGTATGGTTTAACGTCCCCGAGGAGCTGGCGAATGTACTCGTGCCGGCGAATACAGGGTATACTTGAGAGCTCGTAATCGGACTAGAGGGTCGGAAGTGACTTCTTGGGGAATGATAACCTGTCGCTTCCAAACTTTCTCGTGGCGAGTACGTCAATCTTTCTGGCTTGCTGTGACTTGGGCGCATGAATTTTCGCAGAATCATCCAAACTGCGAGAAACCCTCCCATGAGCGGGATCAACAACGTCCAACCTGGAGCATTCGGGTGCCTTGGTTGGAAATTTGCGTCCAATAGTAAGGGTCGGGTTTGCTGACCATTGACAGACGTGGCAGTGGAAAATCTCGAAGGAAGGGAGACGTCAGCCGTTGTGGAAGAGGTTGGATCAACGTCAGCTAGTATAGGCGCCAAAGGGTCTTGCTCTGCTGCGTCTCGGGGGGAATTATCGCCAGAAGAACTCTGAACTGCCGGCCTGCTTTCAATTAGACGAGATATTCGTGACTTCTCATCGTCTCTTTGGGCGAGCCTGACACCAACGAAGCAATTCAGACCTTCGCACACCGGTGTATTTTGGTCCGGTGCCCCAGCGGTGGTAGAGGTCGATCCATCGATCCGCTGATACGTATTCGCCAGGTTGACTAGTGGGTAGTTGACGTGGCTCATTGCAAAGAGGGAGTCCCCGATCCGATTGACCACCGTCTTGTCGGGCATATTGCCTAGTTGCTCCGATCCTATTGGGACGAGCTCTTGTAGTTTTGGGCGAGGCTGCAATAGGACGATTGGTTTGGCACTAGGACCAGAACCCTGTGTCACAATGTCGAAGATAGCAACTATGGGCTTCCTGAATAACTGTCCCCACAGAGCACTCTTCCCCTTCGTATCAAACGCGAGGGTCTGTCCGTCCCACGAGGGCTGAAGATACACATCGTCGGGTGTCCGCGTCCACACCTCTTGGATCTGTTTGTTCATATTGTTCGGTCCGTACGATGAGAAGGAGAGTGTTTGTAACAGAACGTTGTGAGAGAAAACCTTGACAGTATAGTCTAGAAACAGTTAAAGAGGTAGAAATACTGAATCGTAAGACCACATACCGGTTCGCCCGATGTGAACTACACGACGCCTTCGAGGTCTCGTTGAGTCTTCCTCCTCGTCCTCGTCCTCTTGTTCCTCACTAGACCAGCTATGATTGCCTCCGATCACACTGTTAATAATGCCATCGTCTAGATCTATTTCTATGATGCTAGTCTCCTTCTTTCCTACGAAAACGCGATTTGGGCCATCATAGCTGAATGGTGAATGCTCTACCAATTGGGGAACTGAATAAGGAAGTCGACGGAGAGGCTCTGGAGACGCATCTGTTGGTGAACAAAGGCTATGCATTAGCATAGAAAGGACGAGCACGCAAAATGGGTGAGGATTCACCTTCAGTATCCACGGGCGAGAGAATAAAGATGTCGCCAGATTGAGGCTCCACGATATAAATATCTTGATTCTCAGGGTCGATAATAGAAGCGAGATTGAGGTTATGATTCGTTCTGACGAGGTTGTGTAGCAAGCTCTGTGAGGGAGCCGCGCTGCTGTCGTCCTCCATCGACCATATAGACCGCCCAGTGGACCGATTAACTGCATGGAATCGCCCGTCTACACTTGCTAGAAGGACGGTGTCGAGGATTTGTAGGTCCTTGAGCACGTCGACGTTTCCACTACCTTCTTTCCCTTGTAAAGGGGGCCGAGAAGGAGCAATAAACGCCAAATCCTCTGCCTTTGTGACTGGTGATGCTTGAACTACGCCATCCGCCACTGAGGCACCCCGTTTCGAGCGGGAAAGCTGGGCGAGCGCCAGACCCTCTGGCCGTCCTTGGGCAAACGCTTCGATCTTCCAAATCCAAATAATAATGAACGATACTAAAGAGAGCCAGACCATCGCTTCATGGGGCTTGGGGATTTTTTGGGGATTTTCTAGGCAACAGCCAGGTCGGTCGGGCAGTCAAGGTGTGACTCCTTTGTTTCCGCCAGCCACTTCATACCTGGTTGTGCGAACTGGCGCTACTCCTCGCCAGGGGATCAAGTTTACTGCGTAAAAAAGGACAAAAATGCCCGATACCAAGCTTGGAAGTCAGCCTCTTGATCTGACTTTTCATCCTCATGAGGATGTCGTGTTCACGGCACTATTGAATGGTGAAATACGGTGCTATTCTTATGACGAGGAAGGTAAAATATCTATAAAATGGAAACTACGGCCTTCTAAGAAGAGCTGTCGGGCACTCGCAATCACTCCTGATGGCGAAAAGCTATGGTGTGGTTATAAGTCGGGAACTATAGTGTGAGCTTTATGCTTCCATTTCAATTTCGTGTTAACTATATTTTAGAATAGTCAATACGTCAGATGGTGAGCTTGTTAGCGAGCTGCAAAAGGCCCACAGGTGGGTATCTTGTTCAAGACGATGCCCGTTTCTTACCCCCTATAGTGCACCATTGAGCAGGATGACTATGCTTGGGGACTCCTTGAACATGGCAGCGAGCGGTGATGACGACGGTGTCATAAAAGTATGGGACACCCGCCCTCTTCTCAATGCGGCTTCACCCATTCGAACATACACGCATCACTCTGACTATATTTCTGGTTTCGTGTGGCTGAACGACAAGAAGCATCTGGTCGCTACGAGGTTAGGATACGCTATCTTCGAATCAAAGCGAATATAACTCACTAGCCATGCATCAGTGGTGATGGAACTCTATCTGTTATGGATGTACGCTCCAGTAAATCTCAACCGTTAGCCCAAAGCGAAGATCAAGAAGACGAGATATTGAGTGTCATCGCGATTAAAGGGTGAGACTCATTCTCATCCATCGGTCCATTGCTAAGTGATCTTAGGGAGAAGAAATTGGCTATTGGTGAGTTTCTGAGTCTATCTCGTCGTGAATATCGATGTCTCACCCTCATTCTGCTCTTCCAGGGACGCAATTAGGACCTATTGCAATTTTTGACCGTTCAAAGGGATATGCGGATTGTGTAGATCGCTTTATTGGCCACCCGCAATCAGTAGACGCGATGGTAGCGCTTTCCTCATCCCGGCTCACTTTCGACATCGTAGCGACTGGCTCCTCTGATGGCCTCATCAGAGTGGTTCAAATACATCCATCTAAGTTTCTCGGAGTCATTGCATCTCATGGAATTGTAGAGGAATCAGATGCAGAGGAGTCGAAACCTTCTGAAGGGTTTCCTGTAGAACGGATGCAGCTAAACCGGAATGGAAAATGGCTCGCAAGTATTAGCCATGACGAGGTCCTAAAGCTCACAAATGTAGAGGATGTCCTAGAGGACGACGGGGACGGTCAAGATACTGAAGAGGATAGCGAAGAGGACGAATCCGGGGTTCAACAAACAGCCACGAGCAACGAAGAAGAGGAGAACGCCAACGAAACAGGGTCCCAAGGAGTTTCAAATCAGGATATACCTGATTCTGACAAAGATTCTGATGCACCCACTCCAACAGACAAAAAGAGGAGGAAAAAGCAACGGAAACGAGAAGAGGCGAAGAGAAGGAAGATCGCACGCGATGGTGGAGCTTCAAATACCTTCTTTAACGAACTATAGTCATACATCTGCGATGTTGCCTGTCTACTCTTTGAATGCCACCCTTCCTATGTAGAGGCATGATCCATCTCTGAGAAGTACTCGTGTCCCAATAAATAATGTAGTCCGTTATTTTCGCCTATGGTCATTTCCGAAGTTTGATCGTGATATGCGGAGCTCGGCCGACCACGTTCACAAACCAAGGCCTGACTCTACCATGAAATATTTCTCAACAAGAGGCGATCCAGAGGAACTCTCATTTGAAGAGGTTCGTAGATATCCCTTTAGTATTCTGGCTTTACTTAATTTTTCCATTTAGGCTGTGATCAGAGGCTTAGCCCCCGATGGGGGGCTTTACATCCCCACCGAAATACCATCTTTACCGTCGAACTGGGAATCGGATTGGTTGAATTACTCGTTTCAGGAACTCTCCTTTGCTATACTTTCTTTATATATCCCGGCACAAGAGATCCCATCGGAAACCCTCAAGGAGATCATCAACAAATCGTATTCGACCTTCCGTGATCCAACAGTTACACCATTGCACAAATTAAACGACAAGCTACATGTCCTCGAACTATTCCACGGCCCGACCTTCGCTTTCAAGGACGTCGCGCTACAATTCCTTGGAAACCTCTTCGAGTTCTTCCTCTTACGCCGCAATGCCGCTGCAGAAAAGTCAGGAAATCAGGAGAAAGAGAGACTGACCATCCTGGGTGCTACATCAGGAGACACGGGATCTGCTGCCATTTACGGGGTCAGAAACAAGGCCAACATTTCCATCATTATCCTTCACCCGTATGGTCGAGTTTCACCCATTCAAGAAGCTCAGATGACCACAGTTACCGACGCAAATGTCCACAACCTCGCCGTACATGGGACATTTGATGATTGCCAGGACATTGTCAAGACGTGCTTTGGAGATAAGATCTTCAATTCAAAATGGAAACTCGGAGCCGTCAATAGCATCAACTGGGCAAGGATACTCGCTCAGATGGTCTACTATTTCTCCGCATATTTCCAAGCTAAACGGGCCGGAATCATCAACGATAGTAAGCGAATCCAATTCGTAGTGCCCACCGGCAACTTTGGGGACGTACTGGCAGGGTACTACGCCAAACGAATGGGAATGCCTACAGAATCGTTAGCGATTGCTACCAACGCCAATGATATCCTGGCTCGGTTCTGGAAGAGTGGGCGGTATGAAAAGGGGGAGAACGGAGTTGTAGAAACGGCCAGCCCGGCGATGGACATCCTTATTTCAAGTAATTTCGAACGTCTTCTGTGGTATTTAGCGGATGAAGCCGAAGCCACGTCTGCAAGTGGTCACGGACGAGCAGCTGCCTGTGCCACCGTCAAGAGTTGGATGTCTCAGATGAAAGAGAATGGACGGGTACCAATGCCCAAAGAAGTATTGGAACGAGCACGAAAAGATTTTATTGCTGAAAGGGTGTCAGATGAAGAGGTAAATTTCTTTCCTTGCATTGTCCATGAGATATCTAACTCTCTGATAGACACTGGAGACCATAAAAGCTCACTTCACCCCTCAAGACGGCACACCTTCCTATATCGCCGATCCTCATACAGCTGTAGGTCTATACGCCGCCTCCAAATTTGCCTCGACCAATCCCGAAGGAGTAATCCAAATTGTACTCTCTACAGCACATCCCGCCAAGTTTTCGGAGGCGGTCACGAAAGCCTTGAGAAGCTCGCCATCATTCAACTTTGAAACGCAAGTGCTTCCAAGCGAGTTCAAAGGACTATTAGATCGTCCAAGGAAAGTAGTGGAAGTAGAAAGGCCAGACGTCGAGCTTGTCAAACAAACGATCGAAAAGGTTCTGGCAAAGGATGCGAAAACCTTGGGTGCTCAATCACTCTGATTCAAAACGCTTATCTGGAAGGAAAGGAGTCGAAGAAGTCGATATTTTGAGCAAAAGATGATGTTATTAGGATATAGTGCACATGAGTGCCCCAAAAGCAAGAGTGCAGTTCGTGCTCCTTTGATCATGAATCAAATCATCGCCTTTTCAATAGCAGTCTTGATGGTCCGAATTTGACTAGCGAGTTCTTGAGATTCGCTAGTTGTGACGCTCGCCGCTATAACTGGGCGAGTAACATTGCAGGCGCGTCCTAGTGCCTTTTTCGATGGAAGGAAGATATATGGCACATTCTAGTTACCGAGACTAGTCAGTTTTCAGCCCCCCATATCGAGCGTATCATGCGTACCTTATCTTCGCAAAGTAGGGGAAGGTGCATCAAAATCTCTATCGGCTCCGTATCCGCGGTAAGGACGATGAACTCGGAAGTACCACGATTGAGAGTTTTAGTGGCTGATTTGAGAGTGAATTCTCATTCAATGGAATATCATCTGCCTTGGAATTACCTTCGTTGGCTCCTTTTTTGAGTTGCTTGTAATTAGACGCTTGCTGAACCAGGTCGAGGATCTGGTTTATGTTTCGTATCAGAGAAGACAACTTGGATAAAAGGATAATCGGGAGGCAATGTCTGGCTTGCGGCTCACCTTGTCGGTCAAGACGGCATCTGCTAACGGCCAGGCTTTCCCCCTATCTTCTGCCATACCTTTCCAATTTGTAGACAACTGAAAGTGATAAAAGTGTCCTTTAAGCAGGAGACCTCACGAAAATGAGTCGATCACAGGTCGATGCAAAACGGTCGAGAAAAAAAAGGTATTACCACCCCGCCTCAGAACCTTGACTCAAGATCTCAAATCTGTATGGCGCTACAAAAAAAATCATTCATTTTCAAAAATCATGAAACTTGATACAAGAGGTGTGACAGGAGCCGTCTGTGTCGGTTCCGCCTTTGGTACGGCTACAAGAAAGGATTCAGTGCGCATGTAGCGCAAGAGAGTACCAAAAAGAAAGTAAAATCAGGTGACGCAGAATAGGGAACGGAAATGTTAATGATGAGATACGAAGAAAGGACTGGTAAAGCGGCTCGAACCTAGTTGGGCGGGCGATAAGAACATAGACCACGGTATTCATCGTGTGAATACAATAGTCACCGAAGCCACAAAAAGTGCAAGAAGGATTATGCCGGAGAGAAGGGATGCAGTCCTGCAACGACGAACCCACCGATTTGGTTCGAATGCAATGCTGACCTCGTCATCCCCTCGTAGATCAGTCTTTAGGTGTGGGCCTTCAAAACCTTGCCAGACTGCGCGCGATAATCGTGGATGAGCGGGAAGATCGCCAGATACAGCATGTACATCCCCAGAGGATCGAGAGACTCTTGTCGTTCGGGCCGCATGAGTCGCTCTGCCTTTGCCTCGACTTGCATCACTATTTGTCACGGTGCGCCTTCCTATTTCAAAGGACTCAGAAGTCAGTCCAGCCGATGCCCTTTCGATGCGATCGAGCAGCTCATCAGAGCCGTGGTTACCAGGACTAGGTCTCCTATCGCGGGTTTTTTGTACGGACTGGTTGACCCAAATACGAAGTTGACTTTTTGGGTCGCCCTTTTCCATGCTCGTGAGATAGAAGCCTCCGAGTAGCCAGTTTTGAGGGCCAGCAATAAATCCGAGTAAGAAGAGGCTTTGAGCTGGATCCTGAAACGTGATAATACGAGAAAGATAAGCAACACATTTGTTTAGCCATGCGATCACGGGTAAATTCCGACGAGGAGCTTGCTTCGAGGGGTTGCGAACGCGAACGAAAGTCTCCATTGAACGAGGAGTGACGATTCGAATCTTTTTCTTAGGTCTCTTTAGTTCGGACACTGAAGGAAATTTGATTGAATTCTTGACGCTGAGCCGAGCCGCTGAAGGTTTCGCTGGTAGATACGTTTCTGGTCTGCTAATTTCTGTAATTACCCGATGACGTGAGTGGTTGCACGAAGAGTGTGAATTAGAGCAACGCGATTTGTTGACTGTATTTCTTGATTGTGGCCGTATGTCGAGAACATCATAGGGGGAAGGCAGTGGTGGCGGAGGCCCGATTCCGTTGAATGTCTGCGCGTACAGCTGTACGGGGGAAGGAGCCAGAGTAGAACGAGGGGTCCTGAGAGGTTGTACTTCAATGGGCCTTGGACTAGAAATAATTGGACGTGGTGGGGTATGGTGGGTAAGGGCTGTGACGTGTCAGAACCCAGAAAAAAGGCACTAAACAGAACAGAGCTCTTACACGGATGATAAGTAATGGTAGAGGTAATAGCAGTCCAAGCCCTTGATGCTACCTTCCTCAGTCGCTCGCCTGACGGAACGATTCTATTTTCCTGCGCGTGTTCCTGAGAAACTTGCTGGTTATAATCAGCATTTGGTCGTGCGTCGTGCATTGAAACACGAATAAAATCATCGTATTCCTCTGGAGGACCATCAGGGAAACGTAGCCTCAAAGTTTCGATCAGTTTAGACTTGTGGGAGTTTTTCGCCTGTTTTAAATTATCTTCCGCTGTTTGAGCGTCGTACTGAGCATGTAACGAGTGGCTGCCAGGAGGGGGTGAAGAGGACGTCTGCACCACTGGCGATGGCGTTGACGGACGTGAACAAGGATCGTGTGGCTCAACGTCGAGCTGCATCTGCTTAGAACAAGAAAGAGAGTGTCCCAGAGGGAGGAATAAGTGCAGAAATATTGATAAAGAAAGGACAAAAAATAAATCAAAGGTGGCGGTCGCGAACAAGACGCGTCGTAAACTCCGACAACATCGTGTGCGGCAACTTGGGTTAGGTCTGGAAATTTGGAATTAATTTTCTTCAAAGAGGTTTTGCAAATTAGTACGCTTATTTGCTGTGCCAAAGAGGTGAAGAGTGGATGCAGCAGTTGGCCTTGATGCTCACCAGCGACAGTGACCAGGCAAGAACTGGCCGCAAGCTCACATCAAGAAGGATCAATCAAAGTGACAGAGAAGGGTCGGATAGGAGTCCTAGCAAGCTTACTCGTTTATTCCGAGGCGTCTCAGAATCATTGGTGCCTCCAGTGAGCCAGCCAATACGAGCTAACGATCATCCTGGTGTTGCAGCGGGCCTTGATTACGACTTGGATAGTCGTAGGAATGCTGGTTTGTTCGACGTCTCTCCAGAAGATTTGAGACCACCCAGCGTAGCAGAGAGCTTTACAACCTCCAGGTTCACGATCGTTTTCCCGCCTTCTCCACCACCAGACTCGCTTCATTACCAATTTGACGGGATTCAAGGCGTTCCTCATCACTCATTCTCTCTTGATTCACTCACACGCTCGGGTAGTGGCAAACGCTTCTTGCCCAGGTTCAAGTCACCTCTTGGAACAACTTCAAGACCAACGAGACTCTTCTCTAGGAAAAGAAAGCAACGTGCTGCATCACTTGAGCTGGACGGTGAACCACTAGACGGCGAAGAAGGGGAACTCATCGACGACGAAGCTTGTTTCATGGACCAGAGCATCTCAAAAGGCATGGGTTAGTCCAGGGTGTCCTTTATGACCCGACAGATCATATTAATATAGATATCTAGATATACTGCGCATGTTTCCCGACGAAATCTCGATATATATCCTATCTTTTGTGGATATGTCAGCGATCCTCTCGTGTCTAAGAGTGTCTCGTCATTGGCAATATTTGGCAGACGACAATCTAATCTGGAGAGCGTTCTTCTACCGTGCTGGCTTCAACATCGACGCCAATGCACTACGTCCAACAAGCACCTCTCTTAATCCCCAAGCTTTACCCATGCTCTTGACACCTTCATCTCCATTATCATCTTCTTTATCCAGAATTGCTTCATATCTACCCGGATATCCCTCTTCTCTCAGGGCATCTGTCACTTCCTTTGGCACTTCCCAGTCTGTTGAGAGCAGTCTTCAGGTGATTCGCCAAGAACCGGCATTAGCGCCGGCACCCCTCAATCTCGATTGGAAGTCCATGTATAAGGCCCGACTTCACATCGAACAACTTATGGTAGTTGCACCTCCACAGATCGCTAAACTCGCAGGTCACGCGGATGCGGTCTATTGCGTGGAATACGATGGGGACAAGATAGTGACCGGCTCAAGAGACAGAACCATTTGTGTCTGGACAATCCGGAACTCGCACCCCAAACTGAAGATGACCTTGACCGGCCATCAAGCAAGTGTTTTATGTCTTCAATTTGACCACACAGGCACTATGGTCTCCGGATCCAGCGACTGGACGGTTATTGTGTGGGATATGAACGCTGATCCGGCGAATCGAGTTGTCGATGTGCTTAGAGAACATAAAGGCGGCGTTTTAGACATTAAGATGGACCCAAAACGAATTGTCAGTTGGTACGTTGATTTATATTTTGCTCGTTATGTTAACTGTCCTCTTATGTGCTACTCCCAGTTCCAAGGATACTCACATCTGTATATGGGATCGAACAACCCGACGGCTACTCCAAAAGCTGTCTGGTCACGATGGACCCGTAAATGCAATAGGATTACAGGATGACCGAGTAGTGAGTGTATCCGGGGATGGCAAGATGATCATGTGGGACATCGTAAACGGTCGAAGAATAAGGACTTTCGAAGGACACGAGCGTGGCGTCGCATGCGTAGTGTACAAGGCATGTCCTCCGACTACACTCGCTTCTATCCTTCTGAGTTGTCTACTACCAGGATGACTGGCTTATCTCTGGCTCCAACGACAAACGAATCAAGATATGGGATCCAAAGTATGTTTATCATCCGATAATCATTCGGTTGTATCTGACACTTCCCCAGAACTGGCGAGTGTTTGAGCACATTATCTGGCCACGAGCACCTCGTTCGCTCGCTTTCGTTCAACCCTGGCACCAAGCGGTTGGTCAGCACGAGCTACGACCGTAGTATTCGAATATGGGATGTCTCTTCTAGAAAATGTCTAAGGGAATTCCTAAATGTCCACGATAGCCATATCTTTGATGTCGTTTTTCGCGTTTCGAAGATTATTAGGTGCGTATCCAAAAGATCACACGAGACACGCAAATAACCAACATTTTGTTAAAGTGCATCACATGACAAAGGCGTAGTTATTATGGATTTTGCTCCTCACGATCTTGATACTTCTTTATTTGCTTAACGATCCTATTGCATTTTTGGTGCGGGCACTTTATTATCGGGTTCACTAGATCATCGCTGCATAATTACATTTTGCTATACACCATCCGATTAGCCAAATATCTACCAATTGCTTGACATATTCGTGAATCTCTCATACAAGGAACCGGATGTCACCAGTTCCAAGCCAGGAATTTTTTCTCGTCGTGTTCATCATACTTTCATCTTGTGATCGTGCATCATTTTCTCTCCAACCATCCTCGCGACGCGTCCCAGTAATATTTTGAAAGGGGGTCGTCGTTCTTGTCGCTATCGGATCGGGGCCTGCTCTCCCTTATAGTCTCCCTATCTTGATAACCGGCCCTTTCTCTGTCGTCAGATTGGGAATACCTGCCGCGTCTCCCATTACTAGTCTCGGGTTCCTCGGCCGCAGACCAGTATCCGTCCTCTGATCTGGACCGTTTGGTGGAACGGGATGGACTACCACCTCGAGACACTGGACGACTCTTCGACAGTCTACGACGGGGTCGTTCTTCCTCCTCGTCCCTTTCTCTCCCTTTTACACTCTCCCCTGCCATAGACGAGCGTCGAGAGAGCACCCGGTTCGTTCGTCCATCAGGATGAACGATCAGTTTCACGCTCCCACTCACAGACCTCACACTCTGCGAGGCAATACTGTTCGTACTCTTCCTCCGCTCGCCGAGTGATGGCCTCTCGCTCGGATTCACGAGTGTGGCCTCCCTCGAATTGCGTGGCCGCTTTGGTCGAGCTCGCGGTGAACCTGGCCAATCTTCCGGACCAGAGTCTTCACCAGGAGATACAATGACGATGTCTTCTGGTCGTTTGGGTTGATATCTATCCCGTTTCGAGAGACGGCGACTGTTCCTTTCTCCTTTGTCAATGTCGGGGAAGTATGAACTACCGTCCGCCGAATGTTTCATGTTTGGATTCTTGAGACTCGGACTCCTGAGACTGCGTTTGTCATCACCATCTTTGAAACCCGACTCTAGGTCTTTCCCCTCTACGGCATCTCCGCTCATGGAACGACGAGGTGTACCTGAGCGAGGGGTCGCAGAGGCACTGGGTGTGGCTGAGCCGGATTCAAATCGAATTCCGAATACACGGTGTAGTCTGGTTCTCTATTTAAAAGGCTATCAGGTCGCGCTGTACTCCCTCTTCTCAAAAATTCTCACCTTGATATACCGTCTTGCCCTCGGATTGTGCGTGCCCAGTTCCGTGAGCGCGATATTTACGCATCCCAATAATGGAATACCGCACAAAAGGAGTGCTAGAATCTGACCAGAACCTATCCAAAGTCAGCAGTAGAACAAAACAAGCCAAACGACCACCTACCCCACTGTCCTTCACCCGGAAGAACTTTGTTTTCCGTGATCTGCTTCTCCGTAGCATATATTACGAGGCCTTTTCACATTTAAGCGACAAGATTCGGCGTCTATCGCGAATACTGACCTGTCCACGCTGTGGAATTGGTAGGTTAGCTAATTACACTGGAGAAGGACGCTTGGAACCCACCATTGCTCAAAATGAAGAAGGCGAACAAAGCAAACTTATTCGTTCGCTTTTCTTGGTGGAATGCCGATGCAAAGGCACGAAGAGTGCCGGTTTCAGGGAGGTAGAGGCAAATGAAGGAACAGAGGAAAGGCAAAAAGATGATCATGCCACTAGAAATTTTCTCAACACAATTGTGTTTGTACCAGATTTCAAATACTTACTAGCAAACAAGGATGACGATCCGCTCCGCCT
>WSTQ01000216.1:0-22824 GCA_019627725.1 Serendipita sp. 401 | reverse complement strand
CGGGAGACGACGATGATGGTCCCATTGGTATGAGTGTAGTTTGGGATAAAAGGTGGGAGAGAAACCTGAACGTCGTCAAAGATCAAACACCATTTCCCAAACGGGCCATCTGCAAGCTGAAGCGAATAGAGCGTGTTTTCCCAAGTGGCCTGTGCATATTCAGGCCCAAGGGATCGAATGGCAGTTTGAAGGTCTCCCCGGATGTGTCCCTCGGTACTTGCATCGACGTATATAAAGTGCGTGAAACTACCAGACGTTGTCAGTCGACCCAGTCGTCCTATCCTATCCTACCCTAGTAAGGAAATTGCAAAAAACTTACTCTTCCCGATGAAGACGTGAAAAATGGGAGACGATCTGGGTCTTTCCGCTCCCTTCATTCCCAGAGATGACCAGAATTCGTTTCCGGTTCAAAGTCGGTTGCGTCGGACGCAACAATGTGTCTTCCATGTGCCGCAACAACCGATCGCGGGGCGTGAAATAGGGTGAATTAGGTGGAGGTGATTTTGGTGTTATACCGATTGCCGTTGCTTGATCTACGGGAAGAAGAAGACGTCGTCGTCAGCCACCAGCATACGCCGGAAAGAAAGAGAGAGAGAGAGAGAGAGAGAGAGAGAAACAAGGAGAGAAAGATACCAACTCAGCATGCGTAACCTAAATGAGACGTCTAGCTTCTTCATCCGTTTCGCACACAAGGTGAGATATTGCTCTTTATCTCCCAAATATGTGTCCGTATGCGTCATACTCCCGTCGTCCTGCTGCCATCCAAGCATCGTCGTCTCACCCATTCCACGATCCACAGAGAACCGGAAATAGATGCCAACCTCTCTCAGATTATCCCGCAACGTTCTCGCCACGCCCTCACAGTCTGCCGCGACGCGTACCATTACGCCACCTATCCCCTCGGACGAAACTCTTTTGATCGACAAGGGAGAGAGGACGCCCGATCCGATGCTGATCAGACAGCCGACTTGTCGATCGGGTCCGTACACCCTTTCGGCTTCTTGAAGCAATTCTCTCGTCGGATTGTTCGTCCCTACACCGGCTCCTACCAACGTCTGTCCCTTGGGCATTTGAACTCTTGCGTCGAAAAGACCTGGAGTGGTAATGGTAGCACAAGCGGCCTCGACGATGGAATAGTCGGTAGGGTGACGATCCTTGGGGGTGTATGTTCGGAGATGCTCACAATTCGCCATGTTGAATGTATTCCTGACGCATACAAACCTATTTATGAATAAGCCCGGGAGGGGTTTAGGATGAGATGTTTTCTGGACCTACGCTAGACAGGTGTTTGGCTGGGTAGGATCTATACTTTCCATCCCATGCACTTTAATTTTTGCTTCGTTCACGATCCGTTGCACCTCTTTCTTCAAAAGAGAGAGATCGAAGAGTGGTTCTTGTTCGACGAGCGTGTTTCCTCCTACGGTAAAGCCATCGTTTTGCCATAACAAATTTCGAGCCCTCTGAAAGATGCCACGAGTGCCATTACCCCTCGAGACTGTGTGCTCAGAGGTAAAGACGCCAGAGCACAGGGTCTCCAATCGATCTTCTGCCTCGGATGTCGACATTTGAAGTGCACCGAACATAAGGGCAAGGAGCCTAATACACGAATTAAACACGTTTGCATGATCAGATCAGAAAAAGAAAACACTCGGACTAAAGACAAGCTAAGCGCCATTTACTTACCCTCCCAATCCCGTTCCAGCAATCATGTCAAAGTGCGTATGGGGGTAAAACTCTTGGTTGGCCTTGGACTTTCCATTACCTGCCGTAGATGCTTGAGAAAGGAGAGAGTTTAAGATGCCCAATTGGGAGAAGGCGCCACTGGGGGTACCTCCATCGAAGCAAAGGAGGCGTAGTGGTTTGGCGTTGGCATTGGCCATGATATACGATCAGATATAGAAGGCGTCTTTGGATATGGATGAGTCCAAGAGTATTTATTTCATCGTCGACTGAGGTTGAAGGCGGCTTTTGACATAGGGCTGGCTGATAAGATTACCGGAATAGGATCCAGTAAGAGCCACCGCAGTTGGTAGAGCGACTGCCTCTCGTAGTACCGTCGTACAGCAGACCCGTCCGTTCTCCTAGAGGAATGCGAGTAGATTTTTTACGCTGGTTTAAAATCAGAATTACTTGTTGAAGAATATGAAAAAAATGCAGGTTTGTGGCAGGAAAGGAAAGCGAGTGAAAACCACCCACATAGCCCAAGGGGATCCCAGCCTCTGACTTTTAGGGGAAACCCGTTTGCAGATTCCACGAAAGATTTCCCAGCCTCAATGCGCTTATTTCTTCCAACGGGGTGAGATTGGCTTGCCTATTTCGGGGGGATCGCATTCAGATCCATCGTATAGAGTACAAGCTCTCAGGCAGGTCTCAGGCAGGTCTGCCACTCACACGTCCAACATATCTTATCTCTTAAAAGAAACAAGTGAATGATAAAATACTAAATTGATATGACAACCGATCGCCAAATAATAAGCAAGCCGATTGCTGTTGTAGGCAGTCAGTAGGCAGCAGGCAGACAGGCAGGCAGGTGTCCCGGATTGGGTAACAAAAGGGCGGGCCAAGCGCTCGCCATTGTGGCGGCCCATTGCCATTGCCATTGCATCGGTGACGGCGACTATTGTTCGCTCGAATGATCAATGGGTATATAACATCCCTTGCAACCTGCTCAGGTTCCAACCAAAACATCTCTTCTCTCTTCTTCTCCCAAGTACTCCAAGTACTCCCTTTACCGTCTCCGACTCTCTCTCCTCTCCCCCCTTTTACGAACACATAATGTCCTGGAAGAAAGAAAACAAGAAAACACCTTCCGACTTGGAGAAAGGTTCTGACATTAGCAGTATCTCGTCCTTTGTTAGTAATCTCATCTCTTCTCTCGTTCGAACATCGACTCATATATATGCCTCTTCTCTTCTAGGGCTCACCTAAAAAGGCCATCGTTGCACTTCCACCACAAGCACATCATGCTGCCCCTCCGAGCCCCAATACCAACTCCACTTTCACTCACAGTGGAACGGAATTCACGAGTAGTTTCCCAACCAGTGTCGGTAGCAATTCCAATAACCAACGGAGTTGGGTTCGAAGACATGCATTCGTGATCATGATCGCTATCACCCTCTTTCTGATAGCCATCATCGTCACCGTATTGGTCCTCTTGAAGACCATGCATGCACGCTATACCGCGGATATTGCCCCCGGCTCAGGACTTGATACATCCTCTGTCGTCTCCTTGGTCCTCGCTCCTACTTCTACCCCTTCCAGTCCAGATGTGAGTCCAGTTCAAATCTGATGCGAAATGTCCCAGTTGTTGACCCTTCTTTTTGCTCCTTCCAGGCTTCATGAGAGGCAATCTTAAACTGCCATTCGATTACGACGATTATGACCAATTTACGACTATCTACTCACCTAGACGATGCACTCTTTCGTCCTTCACTCGCTTTACAAGCTTTTCATCCCATTCGATTTTTTACCATGTATTATCGAGCCTCTGCTCGCTCATCTATGCCCCAGTGGCAGGTATTATCCACTCCCTGTATCCGTAGATCTTGCTATAACACTAGTATCACCTCCGCATTTTGCCGTTTGTTCCCACTCCTGAGAGAAACCGTGTAGTGGTGGTTGTGAGGGAAGAAACCCTACAGCTAAGATCGTGTCGGAGCCATGAGTTCTACCGTTTCTTCTCCATATCACTCTCCAATCCATAAACTATATCCTCGTACCGCAAATCATGGTCAGGTCCAGGTGGCGGCAGCTTCTTGGGCTCAAACCATTTTCGACTTCGCCTTCGCCTTTGGTTTTGGAATGGCTGCTGCCGCCCAACAACAACAACAAGGCCAACCGATCCTAGTACAAGACCTCGCGTTGGTGAACCATGTTTCCACCACGTTAAACATCTCCCCTCAAAACGCGACAAAACTTCTCTCCATTCTCCCTAATGTCAAACAAATGATCCCCACCCTCGAAACCGAACAAGGAGCAGAACTCAAACGACAGGTAAGTTTCCCGTATCTCCTTACATTCCTTCGAACCGTTCTCTTGTTCTCATCTTTCTAGCAGCAGCAGCGGCTGATAATCTTTTATGATCCCCTTTTTTCTTTTTCTCATAGCTCCAAGAAGTCGGCAAGATTGTACAAAATTATCATACGAATATGAGATTAGCAAAGGAACAACAACACCGAGAGGCGTATTATGCCGCGTTGGCCCGGAATGCTGCTGCACAACAACAACAGGCTCAAGTGACCGGCACAGGGCCTTCGCTCGCGGTCCCAGTACCCATCCAATCTGCTATACACGACCCAGAAGAGATTACACGATCGCAGAGTACAGCGCCTGCTGCTCATGTGGATCCGGGACCGGCCAGTTGGCCACCGATCCGACCTACGTTGAATGGAGGCTTCCCTGCTGGTCTACAACATGGTGTGTAGATACATTTCCTTGCTCTTCGTGCTCATCTAGTCGTATTGTTCATTAAGCCTTGGGTTTGGTTGGTTAGGTACACCGTCGTCGATTCAACCGCCTGCAGACGACCCATCGATATTCGTACCAGATATTCGGCCGACGAGTTTACGGAAGAATCAAGGTGCTGAACAACATGTACGGAAAAAGATTCAAGAATTGGTGGCGACAGTGGATGCGAATGTAAAAGTGGATGCAGAGGCAGAAGATGTACGCACGACCATTTCATCATCATCATCGTCATCACTCGAGAAAGATATGGATATGGGAGCTAACTCGTCGTTTTTCGTCCCCCAAACACAGCTCTTGTTAGAGATTGCAGACGAGTTTATCGACTCTGTCGCCAATTTCGCCAGTCGTCTCGCTAAACATCGGAACAATACCGAATTGGAATTACGAGACTTGCAACTGCATTTGGAGATGCACCATGGGATTCGTATACCTGGGTTTTCTGCCGATCCACCTTCCCAATTACACCATCACGGCTTAGGATCCCAAGGTGCTTCTGGTACGGGTACTGGTTCGGGTATGGGCGGCGGTGGTGGTGGTGGTATGGGCGGTGGAGGAGGAGGAGGGGGTGGGGGTGGTGCAGGAGGGGGAGCGAAGAAAAGTGGTGGTGGCGGCGGTGGTGGTGTTGGAGGTGGAGGTGGTGGTGGTGTACCTGGTAATTCGGGGAGCAGTGCGAACGTGAAGAGGACTTCGAGATTAGCTGCCGTCAATCAAGCCAAGAAGGACTCGAGGCTTCTGTAGCCGACAGACAGACAGACATGCTTTGGTTTATTGCGACGAAGAGACTCTCGTTCCCCTTTCCCTCCCATCTGCATTTCTTCTTTGCTTTTAGTTTCATTTTCGTGTTTTTATGTAGCTGTAGATTTACCTAGTCGATCCTTTTTTTTCGTTTCTTATTACCCCCTTCTCTCTCCTTCCGCATTCCTCATTGATCGTTTGCGGTTGTATCTCCTCACTCATCGCGTTTGATAATCCACGACCACTGGAATGAATCACCTGTGCACGTTGATTTCTGCGTCTTATTCCTTACCTGAGGCTGAGTGAATACGACATTCGAGAGCGAATTCAGATAGATTCGGTGCTGATGGGGTCTCAAAGGTGTGATTTGCAGCAATAAAGATAGGTTGTAGACACGTTGGAAAGCAAGCAGAGGGATCAAGACGGAGAAGTTTATCTCCTCCCGCGACCTCTTCCTCTTCCCCTCGTCTTTTTCTCCTTCTCAGCCGCTTCCGCTCGAGCCCGAAGCCTCTTACTTTCCCTCGGTTTCTCATCATCGCTATTCTGGCCTTCTTCCGGGTCATCGGCGTCTCCATCCTCTTCACTGTCATCCTCCTCATCCTCCTCATCACCATCCTCTTCTTCAGTCAGCTCTTCTTCCTCTGACGCTTCTTGTGGTATGGGATTCGTATGTCTTCGTGGACGAGCTTGGGCGAGCGGGGGTTCTTGTGGTGTTCTGGCCATTGCTGGTTCTCCACGATAGGATTGTCCAGAAGTTTCGCCGCTTGGTGGATATCTGACTTGCGGTCGGGAGCGGGGAGCCTCGGTTAACGGCACTCGCATCCCTATGCGGTCTATGGGGCAGAACACATTCAACGAGTGTGAGAGACACGTAACTGACAATAAGAATAATACTCACCAAGACAGAGTAGCATGTCTTCTGGAGTCACTACGTACTGCTTATCATCCCCTTGTTGTTGTTCACCTAGGCGGTGTTCCGCGAGACGGAACGAAAAGTTGGTGACCTCGTTCAAGAAATCATTAGCCATGTGTAGCAACAGCTAAAAAAAAAGAGGATTTACAGTTTTAGTCGAATGAAAAAAAAGATATAGTATAGATAAAACTGACTTCAGCTGCGTCGTCTTCCAACTTGGCCCCGGGGGTGTCCTCCTCTACCAAGGCAGCCAGAGACTTTTTCATGTGTTCTCTAATCTTTGCATCGTCCGGGACTTTGATTTGTTTGTCCTCGTAATAAGTTTTCCGTGCCGGTGGCTTGCGCGATTTCGGTGGTTCGGCAGTCGGTGGTGGTTTCGGTGTTGAAGCGGACGATATAGGCGCGGATTCTGCGTCAGGGGGAGGGTATGTGAGTGAATATAGAGAGAAGGGACAGCATTTGTAGAGACTGGTGACATTCGAGCAACGAGGACAAGTTGGAGAGTGAAATGGAATAGTATTTTGGGGATAAGAGTTCAAAATAGAAGGATATGCATACGTTGGGGAGCGGTAATAGATTGGAAAGGCACAGGACGTTGAGGTCCTGTGTAAGGTCCTGTTGGTCTCTGGGACGTGCTGGCCAAAGGCTGTGAGTAGAAATAAGGTTGCTGATTCGGATACTGTGGGATAGTTGTGTTGTAATAGGGAACTTGAGGATGGCCAGGGTGTTGCATGTTTGGCAAACAGCGATGTTTCCGCCCAGTAAACGCGTCCTTTTGGTGAAATAAAGGCAGAACACGAGGTAGAATATTAAGCTTCAGGAATAGTTCAAATTTCCTACAAAGTTAATCGAACTTTCTGGGGTTGTCCACGGACGCGGCAGGGTCCAAAACGTTGCTAACGGAAGTTCAGCTGGTTGACCACCCGAAGCTAAAACATGGCTTCCTTTTTTTTGCTCTCTGCTTCGTCCACAACGAAGACGTCGATCTGGCTGCCGTCCAGTGTCATCGTCGCCAATACATCGCTTTGCGTTTTAGCTACTAGCCAGCCATATTCACTAGCTCATCGCATGCCCAAAGCTCTCACAAACAGGGTCAACCAATCTCCATGCGGAACAGGGCTGTAATCGTTGCTGATTTTGGGCAGCACGCGTTTTCAACGACTGCACGTCCTCTTGCACTATCACGCAGCGGTCGCTTATTCGTTCCAGAGTATATAAACTCTCAAAGAAAGTCTTCGACAATCTCATTCCGTCATTCACGACCGACAGCCGTCCCCAATCGCTTCTCCGGTCCTCTCACTTCATTAGCGAAAAACACAAGGCCCAAAGGCCAATTTCACCCCAAATCCAACATAGCCTCTACCGCAGCGTCCTTTTCTACAACCATGAGCAGCAACGCGTCTGTAAACGTCATTCAGGGCGATTCTATGCAGTCTGAGAGACGAGAAAAAGTAGCAATCATCGGTTCAGGCAATTGGTCAGTCTATGTGTTTAATGAGCTATCCATCGTCATTGAAACTTTCAACTTAATGAAAATAGGGGTTCTGCAATTGCCAGTGTTGCTGGTGCGCTGCTCTTCCAATAAGTATGCAACCGAGGTTCCAACTTTTGACATAATCTGATCAGCCAAGAACGCACTCGCTCGCCCACAACAATTTGTACGTCCATCTCACTACTGAACTGTCACAGAGTCTCTAACTTCTTCCTCTTTCAGCAACCTGAAATTGTGATGTGGGTATTCGAAGAGGACTATCAGGGTAAACCGTTAAGTCAGGTCATCAATGAGACGCACATGAATCCAAAGTACTTGCCGGATATCCCCCTGGGAGAGAACGTTATTGCCGAGCCGGATTTAGCGAAAGCCTTGAACGGAGCCACCGCTTTGGTGATCGTCTTCCCGCACCAGTTTTTCCATGATATTCTCAAGCAAATGGCTGGAAAAGTGGAAAAGTGCGCGAAAGCTGTCTCTCTCATCAAGGTGAGTTTTTCCTCTCCCTGGGCTTCTGCAGACGTGACTTATTCCAATCATCGAGGGTGTGGATGTACGCGGGCAAACGATTCGAACATATGCAACGATCATTCGAGAAGAGTTAGGGATCTCCTGCTCTTCGCTTAGTGGGGCAAATATCGCTACAGAGGGTAAGCAAGTGACCCGGAGCGTTATGACACTTATTCATTCTCTTTCGTAGTTGCCCAAGGAAAATTCAGCGAATCGACTCTCGGCGTGCCAACTCCTGAGGGGTTCGATGGAGACGTAGATCAAGTATCCGATGCCCAACTTTGGAAGCCGCTTTTCGACACTCGAACGTTCCGCATCAGCGTGGTCCCGGATGTGGAAGGTGTGGGTCTATGTGGTGCCTTAAAGAGTAGGTTTCATGGGTTTACCGAATGGGTTCACCACTGAACGTGATTGTCTAGATATTGTCGCGGTTGCAGCCGGGTTGATTGATGGTTTGGGATGGGGATCCAATTCAAAAGGTAAATATACCCAGATTTCTTTCTATCGACCTTGGTATTTACATGTGCTTTTAATAGCCGCAATCATGCGAATTGGAATGAACGAGGTGAAGGACTTCTGCCTGGAGTATTTCCCAACAACAAAAGCTGCGACATTCCTGGAAGAATCTTGTGGAATTGCGGACATCATCACGTCTAGTAAGCTTCGGCATATTCATTGCCAACTTGGGCGCCCTAACAATTCCGTAGGTCTTGGGGGCCGTAATCGGCAAGTTGCGGAAGCTATGGTAAAGCAGGGAAAGGTGGACACGATTCCGTTGGTGCTGCCATTATCACACGACTGACATGCATGATTAGCGCTTCCACCAGCTCGAAATTGAGATGCTCAAGGGACAAAAGCTGCAAGGACCGGAGACTGCTCTACACGTTCACGAGTTCTTGGAGGCGAGAGGAACGCAACGCCCTGGTGGTTATCCTCTCTTCGAGGCCGTGTGGAAAATCTGTTACGAGGCAAGTGAATACGTATCGACTTGTTGTCGTCGCTGACGCCGACTAGAACGATACACCGGCAAACATCATAGCCAAGCTCTAGACATAACCTTCATTGCCGCTATATACTCTATTTCAACTGTAGGTATTCGACTAATTAGCCTTGTAATACACCATGGAGTGAAGAGAATACTCCGCTCTGCGCTGTTGAACCCAATTACTTTGTCACGTTGGTTGAATGTAGATTGATTTCTTGCAAAATAGATATGTTTTATACTATAATTCCGCGCCTAGACTAACCTTCTGTTGGATCATGGTCGGCCATGCATTTTAGATTCGACCACAATTGAATGGATGGCTTCGCGGCCCCGGCAGGATCCAGAGAAAATGACAAAAAATCTCAGGCGGCTCCTACTGCATCCCAGACGAAAGAGAAGCAAGATACGTCGAATGGAATAGCTGCGGCCTTTGCACGCGCCGTCACTCGTGGTGTTGCTGTTTATTTTTCCAGACCAGTTAGGTTATTTAGACCATCCAAAGGCATGTTTTTAGTCTTATAATCGAATAATTTTTCTGAATTTGGTGATTAGTGACCGGATGGACGACCCTCAGAGGCACCGCCCAACGGGACAATTCGGCCCTCACTCCTCAATATATGTTACAGCTGATTAGGTCCCAAGGAGTATGTTTTATTATTTATCTGGAGTCTACCTGCCCCCTGATGCTCGTATTTCCCCTAGTTCCTCGTTATCCCCCGTCATTTCATTCCCCCACTAGCCGTCAACACGATACTAGGAGCTGTTCTCTGGGAGTCTTATGGTTATTCTTCATCATATTTGGAAAAGGTTATTCCCAATCATCCCATAATTATTGCAGCCACGTCTGGTGCTCTTGCAGGAGGATGTCAATCGATCGCCGCTGCACCCGCGGAGAATGTTCGCATAGTGCTGGAGGGCCATGCCAAAACGGATACAGTCCACGCTTTACTCAGTAAACCGGAACCAGTTCCCAGTGCACATAGCGGATGGATGAATGCATGGAAGCAAGTTTTCCAAGGGAACGAACCGGTGGTACATGCAAGCACTCGTGAAGAAGTTCGGGAGCTTAATAAATGGCTCAACGAGATTAAAGGAATGGCTGGGAGAGGTTGGGATGGTTGGGCATGGGGATGCTCCAAGGATATGTGTGGTAAGTATTTTTCTGTGTGGATCCTCTCGAATGGTAACCAATTGCTCCTGTGATAGGCTTCGCTCTTTTCTTTTCGCTCTTTGAACTGTCGCGAAAGATAGCCACCGACGTTGCGTACATGTCGGTCGACGAATTGGAGAGATTCAAGGCCTCGTTGCCAAACGCGTCTCCAGCCTCCGATAGAACTCGAAAGTCCACAGCGAGGATTGCGCAAGGCGTCACTTTAGTCACAGGTGGTGTGATAGCGGGTCTTGGGTACGAAATCGTTTGCAGGCCCTTTGATCATGCAAGGCGCGCAGTTTACCTAGATGATCTGCATCGAATAGTAGGCCAACGCGTACAAGAATCCTCTGTCGGAGGTGCGCGGGATGCAAGTCCGTCACGCGCCCGAATTATAACTGGGATACTCCTCCGAAAGCTGAAACAAGACGGTCCCCTCTCGTTCTTTGTCAATCCTCAGCACGTTGCACATGTTCAAGATACTGCAGCCCAAGGGTCATCTCGTGGCATCTATGCTCTCCTGCGGACGTTGGCTCGAGTAGGGCCGTGGGGAGCTGGCTTCTTGATTTTCGAAGCTATGGGTGGCTCCTTACCGCAAGTCTAATGGAGATAATCGGGTATTCACGTCATTTCTTATTTCTTTTGCATGTGATGTACTTTACATTCAACTAATACTATCTTCAAGCATTTACGGTTCCGAAAAGTGGCGTGAAAGGCATCTCGTCGGTTGGTTGGAGCCAGTTCTTCTTGTCATAAGTCGCGAGAGGCTGTCCTTCAATCATATGGAACGTGTAGGCGTATCTTGTTAAATTAGAAGTATTTCTCTCCGACTTGTGTAGAACGGAGCCGTGTATAAGGACGAGAGAACCTGAGGGAGTATTACAATTAGGTAACCGTGGGCAAAAACGCCACATTACCAGCCTCGCATGTCTCTAATTTGTAGTCCGAAGCAATTGAGAGTGCACTCTCTCCAGGTGAATCGCGTAAATCCAGCGGTTTCTCAATGTCGACGATAGCCTCGAAGTCTGTTCCCCCTTCTGGCATCCGGACGAACCGTTTGGTAATATCCGTATTCAGGTGTGAACCAGGAAGGAAGGATAAGGCTCCGTTCAATTCAGTGCATGCCTCTAGAGCAAACCAGAAACCTAGGGCAGACGGGGGCGATGTGTACTAGCCAAATGGTGAGTGCTATCGATGCACATAAAGCTTTGGAGACTATACCAGAAAGGTCGAATCATTGTGTTCCGGGACTATGAGGAGTGAGCTTCTATTTCCTGAAACGGACAGATGCCGACCTTTTCCCCCAATCTCGGGCTGCTTACAGATCACCATGCTCTGCAATACTGATGTAATTGGTCACAAAGTTGCACAAAATTGGAGGAGAGTAACTTACCCAAGGGATTCGAGTGAAAATGAAGGTCTTTGGCTATTGCTTTAAGTCGCGGATTATTGAGTGTTACATCCCGGAACACGGGATCGAGTTCGTGCAACGCTGATGAGGGGTGACCGGGTGAGCGAAGGCTCTCATTGCACAGGGACCTTACCATGCCCAATCTTATTCACAGCTCTCTCCTTTGACCGATTCAACTTGCCGTCTGGACCGACTGCGTCTTCCTCCAAGAAGTATCTGATCTTGTCGCCAGAGGTGAGGAAATATTCGTCACCTACGTGCTTCTTTGTTTTGTCCTGGTCATCTTCTCCAGTGGAAAACTTAGTCTAAATGACTGGCTCATGAGGATTGGCAACCAAGGGGTAGGATCACTGTACCATTGGATGACCTTCCAGATCGAACTCCTCCAGTAGCTGCTTAGTCCTGTTAATCATTCCATGCACCTCATCCTCTGATAAGAAGTTTGGAATGACGAGATATCTGGACCAGATCTCCGTGTCATTAGAGTCACTCCGATCGAGTAGCTCAACCGTACCCTTGCCGGTGGAACTGGCAAGCAAGAGGATGAGATTCACGCGAAATCGTGCATGAAACCATTATTTTTAATCTTACCCGGTGAATTTGCTCTTCACTGAGGATTTCCATGGAGGTGGTCGGAGTTTACACGTAAATAGGCGCAAACAATCTTGAACTCCACCACCCCCATCAATGGCCTCCAAAGAAAATGGAGTACTCTCTCAGTACGTGTAACTCCTAGTTATATTCGCTAAGCAAGTGTCGACTTTGCACTGCAGGCGCGACAGCAACGTTGCGTTGATAGAGCCGGCCCTGAAACGACGCAAGGTCGACGGAGCAGTCAATGATTCCGCGCCAACCAAAATATCTTTTGCCGATGTACTCGCGCAGATTGAATCAGAAGAGCCGGACGCTCGTGGTTTGCACGTTTGCTGACAAAAACCTTGCAACTGCTCAACTGAACTCGAACAGGATCTGAGGGAGGAGCTGGCCAATGGTCTCGGCCCGAAATGAAGCGTGTTAATGAGAAAACGGATACCATTACCTTCCAACAGATTGATATCGAACAGTATACAAACGACGAGAACCAGATCATGCTCAGGATGTATGGTATCACTGAGGTAAGACTTCTTTTCATTGCGTTTACTCGTTGCCTATGTGCTTCAAGGAGGGAAACAGTGTGCTCGTTCACATTTCAGGCTACCTGCCGTACTTCTATGTGGCAGCTCCCCGCGGACTTCAGGATGAGGATTTGGTGCCTCTTCGTCACTTCATAAATGTTAGTACCAACCAAACCACCTATAAGATAATTTTCTAACTCTCGATAGCAAAATACTGAAGAAAATGCAATCGTTGATATAGAAATCGTCATGAGAAAAAGTTTATGGGGTTATCGAGGAGACCATGACGTGCCCTTCCTCAAGATTATTCTCTCGAACCCTAAGATGGTGCCTAAAGTTCGAGGAGCGTTCGAGAAAGGAGAGCTCGACTACAATAATCTCTTCAATAAAGGCGGGTTTCCCCCAGCAACATTCGAAAGCAATCTACTGTTTGTACTAAGGTTTATGGTCGATGCAAAGGTGAGCTTCATCTTTTTGATAATACCCCTGTCCATTTAGCTGAGCCGATTGTAGGTTGTTGGTATGAACTGGGTGGAACTTCCGGCCGGTCAATACACCATACGGCGCACAAACATTACTTCCCGTTGTCAGCTTGAGGTTGACATCAGATGGGACAAGCTAGTTTCCCATCCGGCTGAAGGAAAATGGTCTCATATGGCCCCATTCCGAATCCTTAGCTTCGATATCGAATGTGCAGGCAGAAAAGGAACGTTCCCAGATGCCAAGATTGACCCAGTCATTCAAATTGCGAACATGGTTACACGACAAGGTTAGAATTTAGCTCCTCTAGACTGGGATTTACTGATTTTCCTTAGGAGAGCCTCAGCCCTTTATTCGAAATGTATTCACTCTAAATAGTTGTGCGCATATTGCGGGATCTCAAGTGCTGAGCTTCGACAACGAAGCGAAATTGCTCGAGGCGTGGAGTGCATTTGTCACAGAAGTGGACCCGGACATCATCATTGGATACAATATTTCTAACTTCGATTTTCCCTACCTGATCGATCGTGCAGACACATTGAAGGCCAAAAAATTCCCACACCTCGGACGGCTAGAGGGTAAGTCTACTCTGTGATACTGTTTACGTTCTAAGATACCTTTCAGGCGCGAGGACATATGTTAGGAATACCCACTTCTCTTCGAAGGCTTATGGGACCAGAGACTCGAAGGAAACCGTGCTGGAGGGGCGACTTCAATTAGATATGTTGCAGGTTATGCAGAGAGATTACAAGTTAAGAAGCTATTCATTAAACTCTGTTTGTGCGCACTTCCTAGGCGAGCAAAAGGAGGATGTCCATCACTCTGTTATTACGGATCTCCAGAACGGGACACCAGAGTCACGAAGGCGATTAGCGGTTTATTGTCTGAAGGTGATCGAGTTTCAATGCGATAGAACTTGACCTAATGTTCTGCAGGATGCATACCTCCCGCACCGCCTGATGGATAAACTCCTGTGTCTCATCAATTATACAGAGATGGCTCGTGTTACTGGAGTACCCTTCAACTATCTTCTATCCAGGGGTCAATCCATCAAAGTCATCACGCAATTATACCGAAAAGCAAACGCAGATAACTATTTGATTCCATCCACGAAGTCCGAGGGCGGAGATGATCAGTACGAGGGCGCAACAGTCATTGAACCAAGCAGGGGCTTCTACAAAAGACCTATCTCCACGCTAGATTTCAGCTCTCTTTACCCTTCAATTATGATGGCGCATAACCTATGCTACACTACTCTCTTGGATAAGGACACGATCGAGCGACTTGGCTTAGTTCGCGACGTTGACTATATCCAAACGCCGAACAAAGGTTTGTGACCACATCTTGGAAGACCATACGCTCATCCGATGGATCGTGTTCAGACTTTTTCGCCAAAACCAGTCGGAGAAAGGGTCTACTTCCAACCATTTTAGAAGATCTACTGGGTGCTCGTAAACGTGCCAAAGCAGATCTAAAGAAGGAAACAGACCCATTCAAGCGAGCAGTTTTGGATGGTCGACAATTGGCTTTGAAGGTAGATTGACAACCAGAGATTATGGAAAACCCTGATACCCCATAGATCAGTGCCAACTCCGTCTATGGGTTCACAGGCGCTACTGTTGGGAAACTGCCCTGCTTAGAAATATCCTCTAGTGTCACTGCATATGGTCGACAGATGATCGAACGCACCAAAACGGTGGTGGAGTCGCATTTCTCTTTAGCCAATGGGCGCAAGTGGGATGCTAAAGTTATTTATGGTGATACCGATTCTGTCATGGTAGAATTTGGCTGCGACGATCTAGAAACTGCTATGGAGCTAGGTAAGTGAGGTTGAAACCGCACATCACTACAGGAGTGACCGTCATATAGGTCGGGAGGCAGCCTCCTTCGTTACAGAGACTGAATTCGTCAAGCCCATCAATCTCGAATTCGAAAAAGTCTATTTTCCATATCTTTTGATCAACAAAAAGCGCTATGCAGGCTTATATTGGACAAAGCCCGAGAAATACGACAAGATGGACGCTAAGGGGATCGAGGTATTGCAGTTCCATTACGTCGTTAATTTAGCTGATAGTGGCATTAGACTGTCCGACGTGATAACTGCCGCCTTGTTTCGACTGTCATAGAAACATGCCTCCAAAAACTCCTCATTGACAAAGACGTAGATGCCGCCGAGAAGTTAGTTCATATTCTACAATTCCTCTCGACTCTGGTTGACGTGAAGTTCAGTTATGTGAAGCGGATGATTTCAGACCTCTTGCAAAACAAGATCGATATGTCGCAGTTGGTTATTACTAAAGCGCTTTCTAAAGAAAGTAAGTCCCAAACTGCTTGCCTGAGGGCATGCTTTTACATATTATCCCGCCAGATTACGATGGAAAACAAGCTCACGATGAGTTGGCGAAACGGATGCGTGCGCGAGATGCTGGTTCTGCACCCGCTTTGGGTGACCGTGTGCCCTATGTGATCATCAAGGGGGCTAAATGTTCGTGGTGCTATTTCTTCTTGATCTGTTCTGATCGTCCTCCAGCCGCTGCCGCTTACGAGAAGGCTGAAGACCCGATCTACGTTTTGGAAAACAATCTTCCCATTGATACCAGATATTATCTGGATAATCAGTTGTCCAAACCCCTTGAAAGAATTTTCGAGCCAATCTTGGGCGACAAAGTCAGCAAATTACGTGAGTATCTGTGCTTTTCATCATACTCATTCTCATCGGTCAAAGTGAATGGAGATCACACGAGAACGGTGCAGATCGCTACTCCGTCTACAGGTGGTTTGATGAAATTTGCGGTGAAAACAGCAACGTGTCTGGGTTGCAAGACCGCCCTCAAACCGAACAATTCCCGTCCAAGTACGTCTTCTTTCTTCCACTACTTTCATCTGGTTGACTCGTACATCAGATGGTGCCGTTTGCAACAATTGCCGTCCACGACTGGGCGAGCTATATCAAAAACATGTATATTCTTCCCAATTCAAGAGTCTTCGAGTGTTCTGACCAACCATAGGTGGGCCAATGCTCTAAGAAGCAGGTAGCTTTCGCTCGCCTGTGGACCCAGTGTCAGCGGTGTCAAGGATCTCTCCATTTAGTAAGTATACATCCCTTCGTATCTTCTAATTAGTAACACTCGCTAGGATGTCTTGTGCACAAGCAAAGATTGCCCGATTTTCTATATGAGGAAGAAGGCGCAAAGAGATGTCTCCGAGGCGGAAACAACCATGGAGAGATTTGAAGGGGAGATGTGGTGAGATGGTGGTCTTATAATGTGAGTTGCGGCCTTGTTCCACATCTTATCCACCTAACGCCTCGCCAGATCTTGCATCCCTTGCATTTGAAATGCATCAGCTAATCCCATGTCGATTCCGTTTTGAACTAATGTACAGGTAACACTAAATGATGATTTTATCTCGCCTCGAAGGAGATGTGATGAGATATTCCACATTTCTCGATGGGTTCTCCCCTATTATATTTCCCCCCTGAACCCCTAAGACTCTGCAAGGCAGCTTATTCTTCCATTGCGACATTTAGTACCTCTCAAGATTGGTTTTGTACTTGGTTCCCTCATAGAAGGAGAAGGTGGATACCCTATGCCGTTTCTTGTTTGGACCAAGTAAGTGCATCTCTCCATTTAAATAAGTATTTAAACCAAATCGTCAGGAGTTTCAAAAACTTTGATCATTGAGCGCTCACATAAAGCGAGTGCTCGGCCCGCTCAACCCCGCACCGACTTGAACTCCCACCTCATCCTTAGTCATATCATTCCTTGGGTTATGGCTGATCTGGCGACTGCTAACATCCCCCCACAAACTAAAAAGCCAGCTGAAGTTCTGATTGTTGGTCTTGGAGCTGTTGGGATCATTTGTGCGCTATTCTCGAACCGCCAGTCCACTCATGTATAACAGCGTTTACAGATGGATATCTTCTAGAACAGCACCATCAGGCGAGGGTAACAGCTATTGCACGCTCGACCTATCGAGGAATCATAGGTATGGCCACGGATTTTATACATTTCATCTGACCTCGTCTCATTCGTGATAGACAATGGAATTACTATTCGAAGCAAGAAATGGGGCACGATTGAAAACTGGCGTCCCTCTCGAGGTAATTGTCTCTGTTCCTTACTGAACGATGAGCTGATGATTCAACGAGAATAGTTGTGCAATCACCAGACGAACTCCTGGATTCGGCTTTTGATTATGTCATTGTTTGTACAAAGGCCGTTCCCGACGTTGTAACGACACCTCGACTCCTGGGTCCACTTGTAACCGATCAATATCGCCAGCCTCAGCCAGTCTATGTGCTGTTGCAAAATGGACTTGGAGTCGAGAAGGACTTAGCTCAGGCTACAAGCAACCTTCGCAGGAGACCAGTCATCATCTCTTGTGCTTTATATATCATGACGAACATACAAGCGAATGGAGAAGTTTCGCATGGAACCTTTGTGAGATCTCTGTCATTGCGGATAGAACACATTTGTGCTCACGAAACGGTTTGTGCAGGAGAGGGTACGAGCAGGAATCTACAAAGAGACAAATATTCCAAATGCTCCCGAGGAGCAGCAAGCACTAGATGGATTCGTTAATCTGTTGACCGAGAGTAAGTCGGATGCAGTAGAGATACCCAACGTCGCAGCAGGCAAATACGTCAAAAACCTATGGAATGCGTCGTTTGGTATGCTAAGTGCTCTGACGCGCCTGACACCTCTTCAATGGCTGCAAGACGATGCCAGCTTCAAATATGCAGAAGAGACTATATCCGAGATGATGAATGAGCTGTTACAAGTGGGTAGAGCCTTGGGATACGGAGAATCGAACTATTTGCCCGATCCGCGGGTCTTTATCGAGTCTGCTTTCAACCAGTTCAGAGAGGGGACCGACTTTGTGCCGTCTACGTTGCTAGACGTCCGTCTAGGAAAGCCGATTGAAGTGGAGGCAATTTTGGGTGAAGTAGTCAGGGCAGCGAAAACAAACCAAATACCCACCCCAGTCAGTTACAATCCCTCTCAAACCTTCATCTCTGACATTGATCTAGACATTGACATCCATTTACCGAACCTTGTTTATCGTGCAAGCCGATCTATTGGCAAGAAATAAAAGGGCATAAAACCGAAATGTGATATCCAAAAGATACAGGCCCAGTAGAACAAACACGGAATGAGCATTGCCGAAGCGGTGAACATAGATGTGGCGCGATAGTGGATACAATAGGCGATGTCCCCTTCATCCTATCATCGTTCTCTCATAAACTTGGTTTCTGCAGCAGACTAAGCCTGACAAAATAAAAATGCAAAGATAATGTTACCCACCGCGAAGCATGCTTCCCGTAATAGTGACCAAGTTGACAAAGTCATGCTTCCCACATGCGAACGAACGACGATATCTAGATGATGGACATATATGAGCACGAGACCGTCATGTTAAAAAACGGCGAATGACTCACTTTAATCCCCAAGATTCTGAATACTCGTTCCATGCTTTGCGACGTTGAGGCCAAGTATCGAACCAAGCCTTTAGTGGTTCAATGAGATTGTATTCGATCTCTGTTGATTCACAGTCGGTGTCCGTGTTCGAGTCATCAACTGGCGTTTCTTCTTTAGCTTTGTCCTCCGGAGAATCCCCCAACAGGTTGGGCTGCGCAGTTACCACATGCAGTGGGTCAATCACCTGAACGGGTACCTGACACGAAAGACCACAATCCATGCAGCAGTCACAACCAGCTCTATGGATAGGACAGATGTTCAGTTATGTAAACGAGTAAAAGGCCAAAACACCCACTTTGAAGAGTCAAATAGACCGTTTCTGAATGTGAGCGCAATCTCAGACATTGCCGGAATAGTGGACAGCTTGGAGGCCAAGAGTCCCGTGAGTGGCAGCAGTAAGGAACGGGCGGGATATCCTGGCAACTGAATGTTCTTCAATGGCGTGACAGGAGACCCGGGCATGATGTTCCGCCGGAGCAGCATGTGGAACAGGAGGTCCCATGAAGGATAGCAGTGGAACGAAATGTTCGTGAGGTGCGGGCAGCTCGTGGGAGAACGAATGAGGGCGGCGCAAAAGTCGTTGGAGTCCTTACGGGCGTAAGCTTCGGCAAAAACGAGTTTCGTTATCGACGCGAAACCGGTGGTAATGGTGGAGCACTGGCGAAGATTCCCCCAGCTGATCGACCCATCCCAAGTTAGAGTAGCGACGTGAGAGAAACGCCGCCCGTCCAGGCACGTTTCGGCCGGAGAGGTGGCCAGAGGTTTACCGACATCTGTCGAAGAAGAGGATGACATGGCCTGGTTTGCATCTGAAGCGACTGCGTCAATCCACAGGTTCTTGAGAGCTGGGAGTTCGAGGTAGTGTAGGAGATGCTCATTGGAAAGGCGAACAGAGTTGAGGGAGGGTATCGTGTGGCGCTTTAGACCCGTTTCCCGTTGTAAGTCCCCATGGCTAACATGTAGATTTTGCAGTAGTTTGAGGCTTCCGATGAACCCGACCAGGTGGACGATTGGAGGCGATTCATAGAAATGGAGGGATAGCGTTTCGACTCGAGGTAGATTTGTCGATAACTCTCTGAAGAGTTGCTCGAAGCGATTTGTCGGTACTGGCATCGGCTCTGTAAACATGTCGGGCTGCTGCATAAAATCGAGCTTCTTGATTCGCAGCAAAGGAGGGAAGCTTGGCGGTGGCGTCTGGTTATCAGTTCGTTCCACTGGGTGGTAGATCCTGAAGTGGATCAGGTGTGGAAGTTCACCCAAATATGAAAGATCTGCCATATCGAACCACCTCAACTTGAGATGGAGCTCGATAATATTAAAACCCCGCTGCGATAAGATCGGCCGCACAGCTGCCACATTATTGCGGGTGAAGGAGAACATTTTCAATGCCGGAAGCTGGCTGACTTCAATCGACTCATCGATTACTTCGATTCGTTCTCCAAATGCCCTTGTGATTTCGTATGTTTCCTCGAGTGCGAGATGCTCCAATTGTGTGCATTGGTACAACAAGGGAACTAAGTCGCGAATCGGCGTGCTGGTGGAGAATCGAGTGAGTTTGCTTGCCGGGAAGGTGCTGAGAGTCAAAATCTCTTGCCCCAAATCGAAGCCAATCATGGTTCGAAGGGCAGGCATATACGGCAACTCCTCTCCACTGATCTTTGGTAAATACGACTGTTGGCCATTGACGTAAGCGAGTGTTTCCAGAGCAGGGAGACAAGTTGACAGTCTGCGTAATGCTCTAAGACCTTCCGGGAAAAGATGTTCTCGCATGTTGTAGTCACCGTCATAGAGTGCATGATGTCGGAAGTGGACCTCCCGAATTCGATCCGCATGAGGGCTTAGGAGATCGACCCACCACCCTTCCTGCTGGGGCTGCAAGAAAATTTCTAGGGTGAGTGGTGCTTGTTGAGAATAAAGAAGGGCCATTTCGACTCTTCTTCTATTACCAGCCCCCTGGCCGAGGAAGATCTGCGTCCAAAAGCTGCTCGCCGACATGAGGAAGAATCGCCACTTTCGGCTCACTTGCAGTAGCGCGAAAAGCCCGTCGGAACGGTCGTGTGGGACCTCTGAGAAGCACTGGAGTAGGATTTCAGGAGGCAAGACTTCGAATGGGTCTGGGAGCTGTGGTCTTGGGGGATACTGTTGGACTTGGTCGACCAACCAATTGTACTCTGATCGAATGCTTTGGATTTCTGGCGTTTCATTGTGTTCGTGGGGGTTGTAAGCTCTGTAAAACCGATTTAGCAATCTTTTTTGCCGCATCAGCAGGTCCTTGCGGTAGGCCATGGTCGAGGGAGAGTCTAGGGTTACAGAGACCCACGCCCAAGCAGCACGCTTTCGAGACCTTTGCCTTTAACAGGGCCATAAGCTCTTCAATGGGATACGCTCTAATAGGCCGGTGGCGGGCGTAATCTCGAATGAGTGCCCATTCCGGGCTATCAAAGACAATCGCATGTCAGCTAGCTATCCGCTTTTTCAAGGTCAAAATAATCCAAAGGGCGCCCTGGCGCGCCCACGGACCTATCTAGTGTATACGGCCTGATCGAGCTCCTTATAGAAGAGGCCAAGTTCGGCCTTCCCTCTTTGGCAATTCTGACAGAGTGGCAGAGCGGGCAGCTTCCACCGTTCGGCAGACAAATGAGCGCGAAAAAAGTGTGATACAAGGTCAAACGGATTGCCTAAATGTACAATTTATCTATTCGAAAGAGGATCCCATTGATGAGTTGACAATTGCATCGAAGATGGGACCTCCAGTTCCTTCATTTCGTGGGCCATAGTCCGTCCGAGGTCAATCTCCAAAGCCAGTATGCCATCGGCATCGATACTCCCATGAGTCACTAGATTAGTACGGTCCTGCCGCCGGGTTCGATGCAGGTCAACGCCTCGTCCTCCTTGTCCAAAGGTGATACTGGGACCTATCGTTGGTTCGGTACGATCGGTATGGCAGGTTGTAAATAAACCAGAATCGAGAGTTTCCACCAGCGTTCGCCGGAAAGAAAGGAACCAACGAGATGTCACCGTACTGGTAAGGGCGTACTCGAGGTATGGCATCAAAAGGACAAGAGCGTTTCCTCCAAAGTAATACTAGAGGCAATAATTGAGCCTCTCTATCGCTAATAACATGTAGATAACGACTCACCACCAGAGTAGTCCCCATACGCAGACTAAATACGATCTATATATAAAGTCAGATGGCGTTGATTGAAAGTTGGAACTCGCGCACAAGGTAGTAAAAGCATCCATCCACATACAGGGCGTTGAGGATCCGAGCAGCCATAGTAATTTCAAGATCAGCGTGACGGCGGGAGAATTGAACGGCGTGATGCAGTGTCATTGCAAGAATGAAGCTTTCCGCAACGATCTAAAAGAGTATGAAGCGTTCGAAACTTCGCATGGGTGTGAAAGACTCACTGGTGTAATATACAGGGCACCGGATAGAGCTGGAGGGCTTCCAACGCATGAGCGCAGGATACGTGAATAGAACATCGTGTCTACACTTATATCAGCGTTAAGGCGTCAATGGTCTATGTTCAACGGACCGTAAATGGTTTTGCAAATAAGGCATGCGATAGCAAGGAGGGTGACGTGAGAAACGACAACAACCTCATCATAAGGTAAGAATCGCGTACACCAATCTGGTTTGATACTTACTGCAGTAAGTAATCGCCGTGCGACTTTACTCCGTTGATAAATAGTGTATATCCGGATGGCGAAGATTGCTAAGGAGGGTTAGCGACTGAATCATAAAACCCATCTAGCTAGCACACTTACAAATTGCCACGATGATTTCCACGGTTTGACATAGCAGTGTCAGGATGAATGTACCTTTACATCTAGAAGGAAGTCTGAGGAAAGGCCCAAACCGGAACAGGTGAACGTGATTACATCTGCGAGGGATGTCAAAAAAAAAGGTCCTGGGCTTCGATACATACGTTTCTTGACATACCTCGTCTGTAAGGTGACCTCGTCTGACAGGATTGTTTGCTAAACCACGATCAGGGCGATCCTGGAGAGTTGAATAACAACGAACCATATAATACCAAGAGAAGCCCACAGAACGGAAGATATCGGTTCTGAAGATTCCGAATG